>APFE030618862.1:1372-129535 GCA_000404065.3 Pinus taeda
CCTTTCTATATATAGGAGTCTAAGGGGTCATAACATAATCAGAGCCTACATAACAATAATAATGTAAGGGCACAATAATAACAATAGTGGGCTTCTATGGGGCACAATGGGGGCACAACAATATTAATAAGGGGTACAACTACAATAGTAATGGGGTAATCACTAGTATTATGGGGAACCAACAAAAACTAGTCGAGTTGAAGATGCAACTGAAACAAATGTTGGATAAGGGATACATTAGACCCAAAGTATCACCATGGGGAGCCTCAACATTGTTTGCAAAGAAGAATGGCACGCTATGGTTGTGCATTGACTGCCAAAAACTGAATAAATCCATAGTGAATAACAAGTACCTGCTACCCTGGATTGATGACTTGTTTGACCAACTAAGGGGAGATGCAATGTTTTCAAAACTAGATTTTAGGTATGGGTACCATCAGGTTTGGATTAAGGATGAAGACATCCATTTGGGCTCACAAATGCACCAACCACATTTATGTGCCTGATGAACAATGTCCTTATCTTGTATTTAGAAAAAAATTGTAATAGTTTTTTTGGATGGCATCCTAGTTTACTTGAAAAATAGAGAAGAACATGAACATCATCTTAAAGTAGTGTTGCAATTGCTAAGGAACCATAAGTTGTTTGCCAAACTCAACAAGTGCAAACTATTTTAAACACAATTTCACTACTTGGGCATGTCATTTCAAAAGGAGAAGTGGATGTGGACCCAAAAAAGATGAAGGCCATAATAGAGTGGCCCTTTTTGAAATGTCATAGAGGTTAGATACTTCATGGGATTGGCCAAATATTACTGAAAACTCATTCAATTTTTTTCAAAGATCGAGCATCCTATCACAACAATACCAAGGAAAGAAGTCAAATTTCAATAGACATCTAAATGTGCATCTTGTTTTTAGTAGCTTAAGAAATTAGTCACATGTGCACCTATTTTGAGAATAACAGATATAGATAATGATTTTCTTGTTTGTACAAATGATTATAAGGAAGGACCATTTGAGAAGTTTTGAGGTCTAAAATGGGCCTCAAAACAAAAATGTACAACCAAAATCAAATTTATAATAACCAATAAGATTAAATATGATGATGTCAACCATGGGGAATGATTCACCATTTTTGGAGTACACAATTAAAAAGATATATATATATATAATATATATATATATATATATTTTTCAACTCGTATTTTCAACTTATCACCCCATAGCCTTACTCAAATTTCTAGCGGGATCACTCATTGAATGAAAAATTTAATTCCTCATTCAAGGAGTGCCCATGTTGCATACTTTTGATGGACCCTGCTACTCGAAAATTGAAAAATACATGAAAAATGTGATTGCAATCATGTTTTTTCATGTATTTATCATTTTTTGTGTAGTAGGGTCCATCGAAAGTATGTGACATGGGTACTCCTTAGACGAGGAACTAAATTCTTCTTCCAACGAGTGCTCCCGCTCAAAATTTGAGCAAAACCATAGGAAGGTAAGTGGAAAATATGAGTTGAAAAAGTAGTTTTTTCTTTTTTCCCTCTAAAATTTGATGATGTAATGTAATCTTATTTTATTATTTCCATTATTAATTCATAATATTCCTTAGGAGGCCCATTTTAGACCTCAAAATCTCTCTAGAGAATATGGAGTCCTAATGCAAGAAGGACATGTAATTTTTATGAGTTGAGGAAATTAAATGAACATGAGAAGAACTATGCTCATGACTTAGAGCTTGCAACAATAATGCACGAATTGAAAATGTGTGGGAAATACTTGCTTGGGAGAAAGTTTGTCTTGATTTCAGACCATGAAGAGATGAGATACTTGTTTGAATAACCCATGTTAAATGCTAGACAAGCCATAAGGTTGGTTTTGGTCAACGAATTCAATTTTGAGATAAATTACATTAAAGAAGGAAAATAAGGTAGAAGATGCACTTAGTAGAACTATACAAGTGGCTCAATTGGAAATTGTGAGCACTTATGAAGTTGATATCAAATAAAGGGTCAAAGAGGCATTGCTACATGATGAGTATTACTAGCATGTGAAGGAATGTTTGCAGAAGGAGTTAGAGGGATCAATGAACAAGAAATAAATGCTCATTGATGATGGTATCCCACTATTCAAAATTAGAAAGTATTTTCCTTATGTAGCCGACTAAATCATCATGGATGAGTTTCATAAGAGACCTTACTTAGGTCATCATAGTTATTAGAAGATGATAACATCCATAAATAAAATGTATTATTAGCCAATATTGAAGTTGTTGAATACATTTCCAATTTCTTGGAATGCCAACAAGTCAAAGTAGAATGCAAGGACCCTATTGGATTACTACAACCAATTCCAATTCCCAAGTGGAAGTGGGAAGTCATATCTATAGAATGCATTAGAGGATTACCGAAAACAACCAATCAACATGATGCCATTATGGTGGTAGTGGACAAGTTGAGTAAGGAAACTCACTTCATAACTATTAATTACACCCACAAATCCATTGATATAGATCAAATATTCACGAAGGAGATATTCAAATTGCATGGCATACCTAAGAAAATAATCTCATATTGGGATGTTAAGTTGACTTCCAGTTTTTGGAAGGCATTATTTGCTAGTTTTGGAACCCGACTAGATTTTAGTACCACATATCATCCTTAGACAATGGCTAAATATAAAGAGTGAACAAAATCTTAGAGGACGTGCTGAGAATGTATGCCATACATTGACCAAAGAAGTGGGAATAATTCCTACCATTAGTGGAGTTTACATATAATAATGGGTATCAATAATCACTAAAGATGAGTCTTGAGGCATTATATGGCTGAAAATGCAACAATTATATTAGTTGGGATGACCTAGTGAATAAAGTGGTTCTTAGATCTGACATGCTCAAAGAAATGGAGTAAGAAGTAATTAATATCAGTGATAAATTAAAAGTATCTCAAGAAAGGAAAAATAGTTATGCAAAGCAATAGATAATGCAAAATGAATTCCAAGTGGGATAACATGTATACATCTGCAATCACACCAAGGAAGAGCTCACTGAAAGTGGGGTCTTGTGCTAAGTTAGCACCCACATTTTATGCACCATTTTATATTTTGGAAAGAGTGGGTCTAGTGGCTTATAGATTGGAATTACTACCCATAGTGAAAGCACAAGATTATTTTCATATTTCTTTGCTTAAGAAGTATGCAAATGACACTAATCATATTGTTAACTAGTATGCGATACAAGTGAAACTCGAAGAAGAGCTCCAACCAAAACCACTATGCTTCCTAGGCTGGAGGCAAACCACACTCCAAAATTGAGTAATAAATTAGGTCAAGGTGTGATGGAATCACTTTGGATCTAATGAAGCAACCTAGGATACGGTAGAACAAATAAGGGTACTATATACATTTTTGTTTAATGATTATGTGGATGTAAGAGCTATGATTATAAAGCTTAGTTTTGTTCTACTAGTTACATAAACATCAAGGATAATGTTCCTTTAACAGGTGGGGGTTTGTAATATTCCCGCTTTTCTACCCCTTTTTTTTTGTATATGTGGTCATAACTGTAAAGACCAACATGGAAACCATGATTGACTAAGACAAATCCTATAAAAAAAATTAAAATTAAAATTGTTTTCTTGAAAATAATGAAAATATGAAATGCTAGCCTAAGGAGATTGACACACAGATCCGAGTTTGAGGGAAAGATAAGAAGTAGGAGAGAAGATAAGGGAGGATGACATCCTCTAATTCAAAGATGGAGGAGGTGGCATGATAAATCAATCCATCACCTGACACATGGAAAAGATATGATTGGGAAAGAGGAAATGTCCACACTTTCTTGATTCCATGACATGAGGGAAGGTGAGTTAGAAGTCTCTCAAGATATGAAGGGCCTTAAAGAAAAAAAGAGCCAAAAAGGAAAAATGAACAAAAGGGGAGAAGAGGACAATAGGGAAAGAATGTCTGATGTTGAGCATGGAGTACAAGAGTAAAGTGGGAAGTGTAATATTATTATACTTTGAAATTGGGGTGTTATTCCCTGGTATTTGTTGTGTTGAGGCCATTGGACTATGTGTGTCCAAGTCAGACTGACCAGTTGGAGGCTTAAAGGAGGACTGTACAATGAGTGCTTATTGTATAAGTTGATAAAACACTAAGTGCTTGTTGAAAAAGTTGATAAACCATTAAGTGCTTGTTGAAAAAGTTGATAAACCACTTAGTACTTACTGAATGGGCTGATAAACCACTTGGGTACTTGTTGTAAAGATAATAAAACAATTGTAAAGGTGAACTAAGCCACTTTGGTGCTTCTCATGAGGCTGATAAACCACCTAAATAGTGCGCTACAAATTCTTGTAGTGCTTACTATGAAAATACAACTGATAAACCACCTAGATAGTGGATTCTCTGAGCGAGAATTGAGTAATACCTCATATGAGCCTTGGATGAATTCCCTCATCAAGCACCCCCTCATACATTGGGTTCAGCATGGGGTGGTCAACTACAAGAAATATTGTGGTGTAGCTAGCTTATGGTTGCGTGGAGAGTTAAAGTCCTTCCTCAGTTTCCAATCATTGCAAGCTATTCATATAAGTATAATTACTTGGGTCTATTTTAATTATGGATGATAAAATTAGATAATATGTTATTGGCATATTTATGGTTCAACATTACTCATTGAAGGTTATTTAATTTACTACATGTTCATGGTGGATAGACTATCTTATATGGATTTATGGTTATGATGAACTTTTGGCATTATGTGAGTGTTAATATCTTCATGAATTTCAGGGTTTCTTATATGAATATGATTGATTGTATGAGGCCACTCAATTAAACTATTATTGCTAATGTTTCAATTGTATGACATGTTTTTGAATCTAATGGCTCACTACCATACTTGAGACTATATACTATCTCACAAAAGAAGAAGATAACTTTTATGTTGTGTGTTAAATAAATATTTAATTGGAGCTAATAGTCACTTATTTTAAGATCATTGCGAGGATTCTATTGTTATGCACACCTGTATATAGTTGTGATGTTTTGGGCTTCAAAGAGTAAGCATGGTCTGCGGTTTTATTGTGAAATTCAACCTTTGGATCTATTTTTATCATTTTCTCAATATCTATGGTAATTTAAGCTCTAATAGTGCCTTTGGACTCTTATGTCCATGGCCTAGTATCTCTGAAGGTATATTCTCAATATTTGGGCCATTTTCTTAGAGATTTGGTGTTTAGGTAGAAGCACTGATTCTTCAGGAAATTATTTTTAATTCCCATCAAGTTTCCTTCTATACAAGTGTTGATGTATCTAGATTTATCCAGGACCAGATGGTCCCCTTAAGTGTACTTTGTATGCAAATATTAAGGGGGCATAATTTCAACCTCATGCATGGATACATTTGGAAATTTAGGAATCTAGATGGACAAGGCATATGCACATTGTAAATGGTCTAGATTTAGTTAGAACTGGATTTATTGGTAAACATAAATTGTAACTAGAGATTCAAGGTGGGCCCCATGTTGGCATTTTATTTGCGTGAGGGTTAGATCTTCCTTTCATGAAATCAAGACTGCATTCGAGATCAAGGGAAATCTGGATGTGTACGAGGCTACATTGATTCAAGTGGTTTTGGATAAGGCCAAGACCAAAATTTTATGATCTATGTCTAGAATCATAAAGTCTAGGGGTTAAGATGTGTCAACATCAAATAATTTCATAACACTCTAGATTATATGGGAACTAGATATAACACAAAATAATAAGAGATCAGGCCTAATGGGACTCGCAGGCCTGTGTTGATGTGGTAGTGCCAAGTGGGGGCCACGTGGGAACCTGTTGATGTTTGAAGCTCAGAGCTTCATTATCAAACTAATGTCTTTGAATGATGTGATCATGTGGAGTTTAGATCAACAACCTATGATCACCCTGTCCCCCTAGTCTATCAAAGGTTAATAGGGGGGTGGGTCAGACGTGTGTATTCCTACCATGGGTACCTCTTTTAATTGGGTGCCACTTCCATACGGTTCAATTGGGATGTAGGACCAATCAACGGTCCCTCTTCATCCTTCCACCCCAATCTGCTGAGAATTAATGAGGGGGGATCCCAAATTTGATACCGCCCAACATTGAAAACCACCCAGTTTTGATTGGTGGTATCACCATGGAACCTCACCCAAGGTGATGTGGCATGATGTGGAACCACCAAGGTATACATGGCTGGGATACATGTGGATTCCATGTGGCATTATTTAATTGATCTAACTTCACTAGGTCATATTTCAATCCAAGAGTCAGACTAAGAGAAAATTTATATCACCTAAAAGCTCTCGATGAGCTAAACATAATGGTGGTATTTTTCATGATATTTTGAAGAATTTGTAAAAAGAGGATTTTTGTGACCCCATATTCATAATACACCCTGGAGGTTGGTTCAGTTCAATAAGTAACATCCTCACAGCTTGAGATAGTTAATAGGGGATGGGAGGGAGTGTTACATTATCCACGATTGAACCCAAATATTTTTGTCAAGTAAGTCAAGATAATCATTGGATAAATTCCATGAATAAGGAATTATATTAGATTGAGAAAAATCAGACTTGGAAATTAGTTCCAAGAACAATAAATAAAAATGTCATTGGCGCAAAATGGGTCTTTAGGAACAAGTTAAATGAGGATGGATAAGCTGTTAGAAATAAGGCCAAATTTGTATGAAAAGGATAAGCCCAGGTTGAAGGAGTAGACTTTGAATAATATTTTTCTCTTGTTGCAATATTGGTGGCAATAAGAATGCTTTTAGCATTTTCTTGCCACAATAAGTTTAAAGTTTTTGAAATGGATGTGAAATCAACCTTTCTAAATGGAGAACCTGAAGAGGAAGTTTATATAAAACAACCTAAAGGGTTCCAATTGTTAGAAAACATATATCATGTGTGAAAACTAATGAAATTTTTTTATTGGCTAAAGCAAGCACCAAGAGGATGGTATTCAAGATTATAAAAACATCTACAACATCAAGGTTTCAAAAGAAAAGCAAACGGTAGTAATATGCATATTAAATATGAAGATGAAAATATTTTAGTTATTATTGTTTATGTTTATGACATCATCTTTAGAAGTGGCACAAATATACTAAGTCAAAAATTTGCAGCTGAAATGCAAGTTGAGTACTCTTCCCTTGCTCAAAATTGTCTCCAGATTGCTTTGAACTTGAATTCCCTTGTCAAGCACTCCAATAGTTATTCAAAATTGTCTACAAATGGCTTTGGACTTGACTTCCCTTGTCAAGCACTCCCATATTTATTCAAAATTGTCTCCAAGTGTGATTGTTTCCCACAATTTCCACCTTGGGTGGATTCCATACATATTTTCCACTAATATACCTTGTTCTATTTGAGTGAGAGAACCTTAGCTTCTAGGTATTTACCACAGATCCATATCCCCTACCAAGAGTTGGGAGACTCAAGGAGGCCCATAAGATCATTGATCTAAGTCTTGCTCCTTCACGAGTTTCTACTCACCACTGTATTTTTTGGACACTAGATTATGGATAATTCTAAGTTCCCTAAAAAGAAATATTTCTATGTTTTAGATGAAAATTAATAAGGGGGATTATTTGAATGCCCACCCTTAGAGTCCTAACTTAGACTACAAAACTATTTTTTCACTCCATGATGGAGGGAATTAATGTGTTAAGTTAAGTTAATTTTAGATGGTTAAGAGTTGGGATGATGGCCTAAACTCACTTAATTAGGGTGTGAAATGAAGAACTTATGATAGTCCAACTCAATGTTCCAATTCCCCCATATCACTATTAGTGCAAGGGGAAGAGAAAACTTGTTCAAGAAGTAGATAGAAGAAATTCAAGTGTGTGAAGTGAAGTGGGTGCAAAATGACTAGTGTGAATTACAATTTTTGGTTGATTTCAAATATGTGGATATCAAGTGATCTGTTACTATCCAAGCTATTAGACTATCTGACATTGTACCTTGCAAAAATGGAAAGGATGTATGTAATAAGTGACACTTTCTTTCCCCCTAATTAAACTAAGTGTCTTAATTTATATTCCTCAAGGAGGCAAAAATGGTTCCCACAATTTGTTCTGATTTCCCTAGATAAAAATGAGTGTAAGGGCAAGAGCTCACTTAAAATATTGAGGATTCCACCTCAAGTCCAAAACTAAAATTGATTGAGAAAAAAGTTAAACCCATCAACATGGAAAAATAAAAACATGAATTATTTTACTCTAGTGGTTAAAGTTTTTAAAATATCCCAAAATAACCTGCAAAAATATTTGGGATATGTATATTATTATTGGCTACCACCCTACTCAAGAACTAGAGAAAAAGTCACATATTGATGAAAGATGTAGATCCACGTGGTTATTAGCCTAATAGTTGCATGGTTATGATAATATCACAAATTGTTGCATAAATCATGCATCTGTTTTTTTAATAGCCACACGGGCTATCCACATAGTTAAAAAGGGAAAAATTATTCTAATTAAAGGCATAAATAAGACATTTAATGTTCTACAGAGTGTAGATGACCATAAGAATGAAAATGTCATAGAAAGAAGATCCACAAATAAGAAAGGTTAGAGAAAAATCAACTATATGGTTTTTGGTGCCAAGGAGTCCCAAATTCCACTTTCATGGAGGTTTTTGCTACCTATAAAAATTGTTAGTAGCTATTAGAACATGAAAGTAAAGAATAAAATGAGTAACAACAAAGAAATATCCAACTATAAAGAAGTGAAATGGAAAGTATAGGATGCTCTATCAATGATGATATAAGGTAATACACATGCCCCAAATACCAAATAGATGATCTATGAGTAGTGGACCCTTTAGAATCTTTTAAAGTAGGATCATCTTCTTGCCTTTTTGTAGGAAATTATCTCCTAAAGAAGCTTGAAATCTCTCTAATTGAGGAGCTCCAACTTGGACAAAGTAATGCTAGAATTGAGAGGAAATTTGGCCCACATAACCTTGCTCTAAAATCACATGTTCAAATGATCCCCAATGCTATGATATTTATAGGCCAAGGCTCATGGCTTGTCCCAATTTTAGCTCATTAATTTTTGGGTTGTGTTATATTATTTCCACGACTAGCCCACGCACGGGGGGGGGGGGGGGGGGACAACCACCCTTGTACGTTGTGCTAGGGGGTATGCAGGGGGGCGATAGGCCCCTTGCACGGGGTCTAGGGCAATGCCTCGTGAATTTTTTTTGGACCTTATATTAGGTGGGTGGACCTATATATGGTTTTGTGCATGGATTTCACACATGGTTTTGGGCGTGATGGTTTTCGGTCCATGATATTTTGTAGATCCAGTTAAGCGAACTAAAATTATGTTCTAACCCAGGGTTAATGGATTGGGGTTTATGAATGTTTCAACATGTACATATATGTATTGTAACATTGAAAGGAACATAATGAAAAATCAATCTG
The DNA here is from genome assembly GCA_000404065.3 of Pinus taeda. Classification (NCBI taxonomy): domain Eukaryota; kingdom Viridiplantae; phylum Streptophyta; class Pinopsida; order Pinales; family Pinaceae; genus Pinus; species Pinus taeda. The sequence continues at coordinate 10,837 of APFE030618862.1, forward strand.
GTAGTCCCAGTTTTGGGATCCAGGGAAAAATCTCCGTGTATAGTTGTTTTATGTGTTATGCTCTCGACATTGTTTATTTTCTGTTTTTAGAATTTGTATGCAGGTAATTTTTGTACGGAGTTAAAAACTACATTAATGAGATTCTTATATTGGTGGGAGATAAAAGAATTCCTTTGGTGGCTCTAAAACTGCTCTTCAATGGTGTATAAGCTCAATACTGAGCCACTTTCCCTTGTGTAATTCCATGTAATAGAGATCATTAAGGTAACTTTCCTCCTATATTTATGAAATGTCACTTTCTATTGATCTAGATGGTTGTTGAAAAAATATTCATACAAATCCATGTAAAATTGAAAGAGTGATTTGCACAGTTTAATTACTAAATGATTTGTAAAATTTAATTAGCTACATTTGGGTAATGGATTAATAGCCATAGGAACCTTTTACTTGATTGATTTTTGATCCTTTTTAATGATCAATAATGCATATAAATGAGCCATTTTTTGGTGATAACAATAATTTTATAGAATTTATAATGAATAAATTTGATAAGGTAGCTTACCTTCAAATGATGATAAATCAGATTCATTTACATGAAGGGATTTGGGAGTTCTTTATCACACAATGTCCAATATAGGTAGTAGTGATGGACCCATATTTTGGCACTCTTAACCTATCTATTATGGAGTTACAATTTTGGAAGGATGTAGGATGTGCTCAAGGGTAGTTTTTGAAATGTCAGGCTAGAGGCTACATCATAAGAGTTGCTTCATCAAGAGGTCTCACACTTGTTGCCTCTATAAATTCATCCATAATATAATAAATCTAAGCAAATACATCATCATATATTCATTCAAAATAATTAATTCTAAAGGAATATTCATTTAAGATTCATTTTTTGTGCTAGAATTTGGATTCCCCTTTTATAAAAGCTTAATCTTTCCCACAACCACACTGTCATTTTCCATTGATTCAATGAAATTTTCCATGGGTTATTTTGTTCTCAACCACTTTGATTTTTGACTATGAAGGTCACCCACATTTAAGTGGATTGAAATTATAAGGAGATAACAATAATCTTCCAATTACAAAAAAGAAGATAAAAACTATCTTCCAATTACACAAGAAGACAAGATTGTGTCCCAATCTTACAAAAAAGGGGTAAAAATGTCTTTCAAGTTTACAAGTCAAAGATTATATTTTAATTGTTCAAAAGACAAAATCTGTCTTCCAATCACTTAAAAAGACAAAAATTGTCTTCAAATTACACAAATTTCCTTCCAACTACAACAAAGTTGTGTTCTAGTTACACAATAAGACAAAAGTATGCTTCTCAATAAATAAGAAGACATAAATCTTCTTTCCAATTGCACTAAAATGCATAATAAGAGTTTGTTGTTTCTATTGCTACATGTGTATTTGTTATATTATTGTTTGGGTGTTGGGTGAATGGAAAGCATGAGTGGGAAAATGACTTGCAACAATACTCATGTATTCTTGACATGAACACAATGTTTTTTTACAACATGCACATATTCCTGTATTTCCCTTGCTTTACCCCTATTTTTGCAAATTGAATTATAATTGTGAATTACAACATGAGAGCCATGACTGGATGAGAACATATGATTTTTAAACACATGAAATTAAAATTATTGGGAATGCGCATTGAAGGAGTGGACAACTATAGATCCATTGTTTAAGGGATAATGACTTGCATGCCTTGAGAAGCTGCATGCACTTCTGAATTAAATCCTTGAAGCCATGGTAGGCCAATCACTCAACCCCCGTGACAGGAGGTAATGAGATGGGATTGTGTGGTGTGGGCACAAGACCATTCCCATCCCCATCCCCCTCATGAATTGAGGATGAGCCGTGGCCTAAAAGGAATGCACAGTGAGTGGCCAGGGAGGAGATGCGAGAAGGAGATGGTCAAAGATAGATGAGGAAAGACAAAAAAAAATGATTATACAATAGAAAAATAAGAATGCACAACGAGGGGAGTTCTCGAACACCCATTATTTTTATTTCATTTTGTATTGGTTAGCTCTCCTTGGAACATGGAGAGAATTACCTATTGATAGCAATAGAGTGCATGGAATTGATACATTAGATAAATTTTTAGGTCTAAAATGGGACTCCTAAGGAAAATTATAAAATAATAGTGGAAATAATGAAATAATATTAGATTACATCATCAATTTTTATAGGGAAAAAAGTAATAAACTACTTTTTTCAAGTTGTATTTTCAACTTATTCCCTTATAGTTTTATTCAAATTTCGAGTGGGAGCACTTGTCGGATGCATAATTTAATTCCTTATCCTGGGATTACCCATGTTACATAGTTTTGATGGAGCATACTACATGAAAAATGAGAAATACATGAAAAAATTGATTGGAATCACATTTTTATATATTTCTCATTTTTCATGTAGTAAGCTCTGTTGAAAGTATGCAACATGGGTACTCATTGGATGAGATCATGTTATTCATGTATTTATCATTTTTCATGTAGAAATATCCATAGAAAATATGAAACATGGGTACTCCTTGGATGAGGAATTAAATTCTGCATCCAACAACTACTCCCGCTCAAAATTTGAGTAAAACTGTAGGGAGATAATTTGAAAATACGAGCTGAAATAATAGTTTTTTTTTAATATTTTTAATTTTTTACTCCAAAAATGGTGAATCATCCCCCATGCTTGACATCATCATCTTGAATCCTATTGGTTGTTATAAAGTTGATTTTGGTTGTACATTTTTTTTTTGGCCCATTTTTGACCTCAAAATTTCTCTAATGAGCCATGATAAAGAATACCAAGCAATGTTGGAATTGAGTTGTTGAGCCCTATTTATAAAATAGAATTCTATGATTTTCGGTGATATTCTATGTGATTTTTTGTTTAAGGCCACTCAAATAGTAGTCTAAGTTTGTGATTCCAATGGGAGGCTTAGTGGATGACTAAATCATCGAGGTGCTTGTAGTATAGCTAATAAACCACCTAGACAGGGAAATATGAGTCACTATGGTGCTATCTAAGGAGCTAATAAAATACTTGGATAGTGTACTACAGACCCCTATGGTGCTTTATATGAAAATACAATTGATAAGACACCTTGTCAGTATATTCCAACTCCTAGACTAAGAAGTACCCCATCTAGACCTTGGGTGAATCCCCCTGAATGAACTCAGGAGAATTAGTGGGTTAGTGTGGTGCTTAATATTAGAGGAAATTTGATAAACCACTTGGATAGTGGAATCCACCTTCTAAGAGTTTAACCAAGCCTTTGGTTTAATTTCCCTAAGTAAGAATCCCCTTAAACTTTGGATTTGGCTCAGGGGTGGTCAGCTACAAGAAATCCATGGTGTAGTTGGCCTATGGTTGGGTGGAGTATGGAAGTCCCTCCTTCAGTTTCCAATCATCTTAAAATACTCAAATAAGTCTATTGTAATTATACATTTGAGTTACATATTGTGATGTTTCATGAATTTCACATGACTAGTATGAGCTATTGTATATCTCTAAATGTTATTAAATGTATGAATGGTGAAGTTAATTGTTATGTTCATGATTGGCATGATATATTCTATGTTACAAATTTGATAAATGATTGGATTGTGTTTTCCAATATCTTGTTCATGGTAGATGTGATAAATTGTGTTTTGATGCTCATTCATTAGATTACTATGGTTAGGGAAGTAATAGTTTAGTTTCTAAGAGAGATTATGTTATTTAATATAGGCTCTACAATTCCTATTGGATTTTTATCCTAACTTGTATGCCTACACTTATTTGATGTAACAACCACATGCCTCTAAACATGTATAACCAGTCCGCAAGAGGACAATAGAATTCAAGTGACTAGTGCATTTTCCCTTGCGCAAAATCACAACCTATGTATAATTTCGTATCAGGGTCTTGCCCCTGTCTAGTCTCAAAAATATATGTGTTTGTTGTCAATGTATCTATACTCTATTGTGGACAAGACCTAATTTATTTTTGTTTATTATCAATAGTTTATAGCTCAGCTATTTCCGATTATTTATGTATATATTTTTATTTTTGTTATAAGACTTATTAGTTTACCCTGCGTGGTAATATATGTACAACACTATCTCATTTTGAATGGTCTCGAGCATACCTAATTTTTGGTTACTACTTGAAGACTACAGCCAACAGAAATGCATATGCCACATGCATCTGCTACATGTAATTTTTCAAATTAATGGAAAGTTAGGATTTTTCCTCGGGAAAAAAGAAGAAGGAAAAGGTTAAAGATTCAATACTTTGAGCTCTAATGCTAGTTATTAGACAAAGAAATAGAAAATATGAGAAATCACAAACTTTTTAAATATAGGGTCACCAAAATTTGAGGTCTTGAGACATTAGGCCACATGCCTCAACACAAAGGAAATTGAGGTTCAATGCTTCAAGCCCTTGGGGTCTAACATGTGGAGGAGTTGACACAGAAAGTCAACACCCTATTTTGGTGTCTCTTATGGTGGTTGGGACTAGCAAGTGGAATGAACTTCCTATACATACTGTTATACAAGATTTATGATTGTAGACAAAAGTATCTCCCCTAGGTCGATGGCTAACCTAGAACAACAGAGCGATAAGGAACACAATTCTTTTCCTTAAAAGTAAATAGATGATGGAGTGAGGCCTACCTAGATTCCTAATTTGAACTTAAACATGAATGCTACAACTTACAGATATAATCATAAACATAGAGATGCAGCAGAAAAATACTTCTTTTCATTAATAGAAAAATATTGAACTATGCTTACAAACATAATGGAAATAAGATAGCTTGGGCGATGGTAGCTTATCTTTGAGAAGAGATGTGGCAGCTATGTGCCTATGAACTGAGTTTATTATTGAACAATAAAATAGAACCCTAAACAACCAAAACCCTAACCTGAGGAGATGTAACACCAAGAGTTTATGGGCCCCGTTGGGGTTAGTTGGGCAGCCAAATTCTTCGGGTTGTAACTTGGTCATATTATCTTTGTTTGACGTGTATGATACCTTGTTGGAAATATCTTTCTGAGGAATACAACAATCGATGTAGTCTCTATTGCAATTGCTAGAATTTTTTGAAAAAATGTTGTTTAGGGCCTCAAAACGACTTTGGAAGTTGAGGACCTGAAAAACAACAAAAAATAGTAAATTGTGCTACAATTAAGGAAACTGAAAAATTGAAAGAAACAATGGTGAGGGTCCAAGTGGAATAGGCAGGTGGCCACCAATATCCACCTAGATCAATCCTCCCCCCTTAGGAAGCAATGGCTCCATTGCGTTGAGTTCCTCCATGAGATGAGGAAACTTCTGCTGAACTAGGTCCTTGGTGATTCATTTGCCTTGGTGAAGGAGTTGACCTGCTTTGACAACTTGATATAGTTATATCCTTTGTTCCTAAGTGTTCTTGATCTATGTGTTTATGATCTAATCAATTGTGGCCTATTCTCTGCAGTCCGTGTTGAGCTTTGTTGGTGTGAGTTGTTATGCAATGTCATATGTGTCTAACAATGGTGGAAAGTATGGCCGAAGGCGATCTACATTGAACACTGGGTGAAAAACAAGGAATGGTGGGATGTTGAGCTCGAATGCATTGCCACTGATGACCTTGGTGATGGTTTATGGCCCATATCAAAGCTGGGGAAGCTTGCGCTGGGGTCCAGCAAGGTGCTCCTTCTGCAAATGTAGCCAAAATTTGTCGCCCACTTGGAACTTGTGTGACACTCGATCCTGATCATGGCATTGCTTGTACTTAGCATTAGCGCTATGCAACATATCATGGACATGTTGGCAGATGTGTTGAATGCACTCAATGAAGCAGTTAGCCCTTTTAGCTTTAGATTGCACGTGAGCTGAATCTACCTAAGTGGCTGCAAATGGTATGGCCACATCAATGGGGCATAATGGCTAAAATCCTAGCCCTACCTGAAAGGGGCTATGGCCCGTTGAGCTGTGAAGAGCTCTTTTGTAGCTGTGTTGGACATAGGGGAGACTTTCATCCCATGTGCATGGATGCTTTGAGTTTTGCATGTGCATAATGTGTATAATCATCCTATTTACAATCTCTGTTTTGCCATCAGTTTGGGGATGGCAAGTCATGGACTTAGTAAGTTTTGTATCCAACATCGACTAGAGACTTGACCAAAATGCACTCAGGAATCTACTACCTTGATATGATATAATGGATTGTCAGATCCCATAGTGTACCCAAACTTGCTCAAAGAAGAGCTTAGTAGTGGCCTTTGCTAGATACTCTTCTTACAGGGCGCCATGATGGCCATCTTAGAGAATCTGTTTTTGACCACGAAAACAAAAAAGTTTCCGTGCTTAGTATAAGGAAGGTCTGACATATAATCCATGGAGACAGATTCCCAAGGCTGACTAGGAGTAGGTATAGGAGTATACAGGCCTTGATTCTTGATGGTTGGTTTGGCCATGACATAGGCGGTATAGGATCTAATGTTCTTCCCAACATCATGACGAAGTTTCAACGAATAAAAATACTTCTGCAATACCGCCACTATTTTCTTTACTCCAAAATGTCCAGTGAACCGACTATAGTGTGCCTCCAAAATAATCTTGGAATGCTCACTTGAAGGAACACAGATGTGTCACAAGTGGCATAACAGTGCATCCTGAAGGTGAAAATTTGGAACTTGGTTCCCTTCCAGGAGTGTCTGGTATATGTTGCCAAATTCTAGGTTGCTCTTGTAAAGATGTGGCCACCCTGATGTCTTGTGTCCACATGATTCAAGCACAATGATTAGCACCATGACCAGTGGTCGACTGAGGCAATCAACAACATTATTGGTGTTGCATTTATTATACTTATGTTAAAAAAAAATTGTTGTAGATAGGTGGACCATTTCTTATGGTGATCATTCTGCAACTTCCCCTGTGTTTATATGAACTGTAGAGGTTGGTGGTCTGTGTGGATGACCGTTTCGTTCCCTAGAATGTAATGCTTCCATTGACAGCAGGTCAACATAATGGAATACATTTCTTTGTCGCAAGTGGGGTACTTTCAAATTGTGTCTGAAAGTGTGTCACTGTGGTAAGCCATTGGATGCCCGTGCTGAGTAAGAACCGCACCAATAACATAATTGGAGGCATCTGTCTCAATCTCAAATGGTTGTTGTAAGTTTGGTAATGTGAGCACTGGTGCAGAAAAAAGGAAATTCTTCAACTCGGAGAACACTCATTGTTAGTTTTCCAACCAAAAGAACTTTGCTTTCGCTTTCCCTTGGTGACTTCACTTAAAGGCCAAGTGATATGAGAGAACCCCAACACGAACCTATGGTATAAATTGGTAAGACCCAAAAAGATGAGAAGCCATGTTAGAGTGGTTGGGGCTGGCCAATCCTGAATGACCCGTATCTTGGATGTGTCCGCATGTACACCCTGCTCATCAATGATGTACCCCAAATATTGAACCTGAGTCAGGCCGAAGGTGCATTTTTCCAAGTTAGAATACAACTTGTGTTGTTGAAAGGTTTGAAGGACCTGTTGAATATGGTGGAGGTGCTCTTCCCAACTCTGGCTAAAGATCAAGATGTCATCTAAATCCACCACAACAAATGCATTGATGAAGGGTCGCAATATGTTGTCCATCAGTCTCATGAAGATTGCAGGGGTGTTCGTCAATCCAAATGGCGTGAACAACCATTCGAAAAGGCCCTCCTTGGATTTCAAGGAAGTCTTCCACACATTAGAGTGTTCGATAGGCACCTGGTGATAACTTGACTTCAAGTAAATGTTGCTGAAATATTTACCCCCCTTGAGTTGGTCCAGAAGGTCATCAATTCATGGGATTTGGTACCTATTCTAGACAATGATCTTGTTCAACGCCTGATAGTCAATACAAAGCCTCCAAGTCCCATCCTTCTTCTTTACCAATACAATCGGGCTCCCACTGGGTGATGAGCTTGGCCTGATGTTCCCTTTCTGCAATAGTTCCTGTATCTACCTCTTGATCTCATCGTTCTCCTGAACATAGCATCGATAGATTGGTCCATTGGGTAGCAAAAAACCTGAGGTTAGACTGGTGGAGTGCTTGACTTGACAGTGCAGAGGTACCCCTATGGCTGAGGCAAAAATATCCTTGTACTCCTCCACGACCTTATGCATCTGCTGTTGCTTTGCAGAGGAGCCCTGCTTAGAAGTTGTGGCTACAACCTTGATCTTGCCTTGTGGGCGAATCATAAGAAAAAAAATTTCCTCATCTGGGAAATGATCTCACTGCATTACTTTGAAATGATCAAAGAGATGGTGGTAGGCAGGGCTACCTCCAATATCCTGTACAACTTATTATCCAAAGTAATAATCACATAACAAGGTCTAGACTCATATACAACACGTCACTTCCACAAGTATGGTTGTCCTAACAATACATCAGAAACTTCAAGAGGAGAAACGTCACACAGTAACTCATCCATGAAGGGCTTGATGTTATAGGGAAGGAAACACTGTTGTTTGATAGAAAGATCTCATCCTTAGTGAAGCCACCCAATGGTGTATGACTGTGGATGTCCTGTAGTATTTAGGACGAGTTGCTTCACGACCTCTGCTGAAATGAGGCTCTTTTGGCTCTTGTTTTCGACAATGAACTATAGCAGAGAACCCTTCACCCACATCTGTGAGCGGAAATGGCATTCCTCCTCCTCTGGATCTTCAGGATCAATTTTTAGGATCTTTGTGGTGGCCATGGTGGCACTAGGCTCTACATCAATGATTTGCTTCCCTTTGTCAATTCCCTTATCAGGTTTTGATTCAGAGTCAGAACCTGCATCTAATTCGAAAGCCTTCATCTCCATCACTAGTGACTGCTTGGCGCGACGCTCGCTTGTATTGCGAGTGGATCTCTTATGGAACTCACACCATTTTCCTGTGTCCTTCTTCTTCTTCGTGGTGTTGTTCTTTTCTTGCAGCTTTGGTGGGTTGTCCTCGGTAGCCTTTCCTTGGCTTGGTCCTTTGTTATGTGGTTTAGGCAAGCCATTTCCTTACTTTGGATTTGCAGATCCAAAGTCCCGCTTCTTCTGTTTAAACTTCTACTCAATATTTACAGTGTACCGATATGCCGTGCTGAGCGAGGAGATGTCTAGGAACTCCATTTCATCCTATATGTACTTCTGTAGACAACTATGGTACTTGAGCACCAAATGCGCTTAGTATCCTTGATACCCAACTTCTTGTGAAAGGCATGAAAAGTATTTGTGAACTCTAGCACATCTTGGTCCCTTCCCTGCCTTAGCGTGGTCCACTTTATGTATTTATCTTCATAGATCATAACAGGGTAATATTGTTCCTTGATGGTGTCTTGGAAAGAATTCCAGGTGGATGCGGCTAAAAAGAATGAGGGTTCACTCTCATCCATTTGTTCACAGTAGTTTTAGAACCAGTCCTTGACGTGTGGGGAAGCTTTGAGAAGTGCAAAAGTAATATTTTCCCAATTGGAAAAGTCATGAACTAAAAAATATCCTTCCAATAGATTAACCATTTATCTACGGTGTCTGCATCTATCAGGCCTTCAAATATGGGAATATCGAAGTTGAATTATACCTTAAAAGGAGTAGTGCCTCTAGAGTGGTTGCTGGATGAAGATGCATCGCCTGTGGGTAGTTGTCGAAGGATTTGGGCAAAGTTATCCATCATCACATCCCTCTGTTGCTCAAGGGCTTCCTTGAGAAGCCCTTGAGCAATATTTTGAAAGGATCTCATGGCCCCTCGTATTTCCTTTCTTCCACCATGGGAGGTCGTCAAGTTTTGTGAGGCTGATCTTGCAATGGTTCAACTAGATCGAGCCCTAAATCCTTATAACCTAGTCTCGTTGGGGACATATAAAGAAAAACAGAGAAAGAGAATAGCGCTCTGATACCACTGATCCAAACTTAAACAAGAATACTACAACTTACATATATAATCCTAAACCTAGAGATGCAGTAGAAAAACACTTCATTTCATTAATAGAAAAATATTGAACTATGCTTAGAAACATAACGGAAATAAGATAGCTCGAGCGATGGTATCTTATCTCTAAGAAGAGATGTAGCAGCTACATGCCTCTGAACTGTGTTACAATGAGGCTCAAGGGCCTTTTTATTATTGAACAATAAGAGAAAACCATAAACAACAAAAACCCTAACATGAGGAGATGTAACACCAAGAGTTTATGGGCCCCGTTGTGGTTAGTTGGGTAACAAAATTCCCAAAGTCGTAACTTGGTCATATTATCTCTGTTTGACATGTATGATACCTTGTTGGAAAGATATTTTTGAGGACTACAACGTCTAATATGTTGTCCATAGGAATCATTGTATGAATTTTTCCAAAAAATGTCATTTAGGGCCTCAAAATGGCTCTGGAAGTTTAGGACCCGAAAAACTGCCAAAAATAGTAAATTGTGCTACAATTAAGGAAACTAAAAAAATGAAAGAAACAATGGTGAGGGTCCAAGTGGAATAGGCGAGTGGCCACCAATATCCACCTTGATCAATCCTCCCCCCTTAGGAAGTGGGTATAACATGCATATGTTGGTGGATGTGTTGAATGCCCTCAATGAAACTATTAGCCCTTTCATGTGAGCCGAATCTATATGAGTGGCTACAAATGGTATGACCACATCAATGGGGCACAATGGCTGAAATCCCAGCCCTACCTAAAAGGGGCTATGACTTGTAAAGCTATGAAGATCTCTGTTGGACATAGGGGAGACTTTCATCCCATGTGCATGGATGCTTTCAGTTGTACATGCGCAGAATGTGTACGATCATCCTATTGACAACCTCTATTTGGCCATTAGTTTGGGGATGGAAAGTTGTGGAATTAGTAAGTTTTGTATCCAACATCGACCAGAGACTTGACCAAAATGTACTCAGGAATCTAATGTCTTGATATGAGATAATGGACTGTGGGATCTTAAAGTTTACCCACACTCACTCAAAGAAGAGCTTAGTAGTGGCCTCTGCTATGATACTCTTCTTGTAGGCCGCCATGATGGCCATCTTAGAGAATCTGTTGATGACCATGAAAACGCAATCATTACCATGCTTAGTAGAAGGAAGGTCCGACATATAATCCATGGAGACAGATTCGCAAGGCTGAATAGGAGTAGGTAGAGGAGTATACAGGCCTTGCTTCTTGATGGTTGGTTCAGAAATGGCACAGGCGGTGCAGGACCTAATGTACTTCCCAACATCATGACAAAATTTTGGCCAATAAAAATACTTCTGTAATACTTCCACTATTTTCTCTACTCTGAAATGTCCAGCGAACCAACTGTAGTGTGCCTCCCAAATCATCTTGGCATACTCACTTGAAGGAACATAGATGTATCCCAAGTGGCATAACAATGCATCCTGAAGGTGAAAATTTGGAACTTGCTTCCCTTCCAGAAGTGTCTGGTATATGCTGCCAAATTTTGGATTGCTCTTGTAAAGATGTGGCCACCTCGATGTCTCATGCCCACATGGGTTGAGCACAATGATTAGTGCCATGACTAGTGGTTGGCTGAGGAAATCAATGAAATTATTGGTGCTGCATTTCTTATACTTAATGTTCAAATGGAATTGTTGTAGATAGGTGGACCATTTCTAATGGTGATCATTCTGTAACTTCCCTTGTGTTTGTATGAACAGTAGACCCTGGTGGTCTATGTGGATGACCGTTTCCTTCCCCAGAATGTAATGCTTCCATTGATGGTAGATTGACACAATGGAATACATTTCTTTGTCACAAGTGGGGTACTTTCAAACTATGTCTCAAAGTGTCTCATTGTGGTAAGCCACTAGATGCCCATGCTGAGTAAGAACCGCACCAATAGCATAGTCAGAGGCATCTGTCTCAATATCAAATGGTTGTTGCAGGCCTGGTAATGTGAGCACTGGTGCAGAACAAAGGTGATTCTTCAAATCAGAGAATTCTCGCTATTGGGTTTCCAACCAAATGAACTTTGCCTTCACTCCTCCCTTGGTGACTTGACTTAAAGGCTAAGTAATATGAGAGAACTCCAACACGAACCTATGGTATAAATTGGCAAGACCTAGAAATCCACGAAGATCTGTTAGAGTGGTTGGGGATGGCCAATCCCGAATGACCTGTATCTTGGATGGCTCCACATCTACACCCTGCTCATCAATGATGTACCCCTACTATTGAACCTGGGTTAGGCCAAAGGTGCATTTTTCCAGGTTAGCACACAACTTGTGTTGTCGAAGGGTTTGAAAGACCTATCGAATATGGTGGAGGTGCTCTTCCCAACTCTAGCTGAAGATCACGATGTCATCTAAATACACCACTGCGAATGGATTGGTGAAGGGTCACAAGATGCCATCCATCAGTCTCATGAAGATTGCAGAGGCATTCGTCAATCCAAATGGCATGACCAACCATTCGAAAAGACCCTCCTTGGATTTGAAGGAAATCTTCCACACGTCGGAGGGTTCGATAGGCACCTAGTGGTAACTTGACTTCAAGTCAATCTTGCTAATATTCTTCCCCCTCTAGCTATTCCATTAGGTCATCAATTCACAAGATTGGGTACCTATTCTGGACAATGATCTTGTTCAATGCCCGATAGTCAATACAGAGCCTCTAGGTCCCATCCTTCTTCTGTACCAATACAATTGGGCTCCCACAGGATGACGATCTTGGTCTGATGTGCCCTTTCTATAGTAGTTTCTGAATCTACCTCTTGATCTCATCATTCTCCAAAATAGATCGTCGATATATCAGTCCATTGGGAAACAACGTGCCCGGGGTCAAATCGATGGAGTGCTTGACCTAACAGTGCAGAGGTACCTCTGTGGGTGAGGAAAAAATATCCTTGTACTCCTCCATGACCTTGAGCATCTACTGCTGCTGTGTAGAGGAACCCTACCTGGAAGCCATGACCACAACCTTTTTCTTGCCTTGGGGGCGAATCATAAGAAAAACAAATTTCCTCATCTGAGAAATGATCTTACCGCATTGTTTTGTAGTGATCAAAGAGATGGCGTTAGGTGGGGCTACCTCTGATATCCTATACAAATTATTAGCCAAAGTAATAATCACAGGACGAGGTCTAGACTCATATGTTAGAAAATTATATATTACAAAGCAACGGAACACAAAATATATTGCAGAAATAACAACACAGAAAACACATCAAGCAAGAGAGACACAAATATACATGGTTCACCCAATTTGGGCTACGTCCACGGAGAAACAACTAGTCCTTCCTTTTGTATTATCTAGAAAACTTGAGAGGTACAACCTACAACATATCCGATATAATTCCCTCTTCGCTCTCACACAATCTCCTCTCTCTTTCTCCCTCAGAATACACATCTACATAGACACAATACAATTCCCTCATATATAGCGAGGGGTTTCCTTCTAGGGAAAAAAACCATAAATTAAACATAACTTCTACTGTCAGATCTCCACCTAATGAATGACTCAAATTGACTACGAAATTACAACATTTTACAAGGCCCCTCGTGGAATCCCCTGCAGCATAAATATTACAGGTGACGTTGCTGCCACATTATGAATCAGGGTCCAATGTGGTGATACCTCTGAATAAAGAATATAATTAGGCTCCACACCCAACAACATATATAACATGTCACTTCCACAAGTATGGTTGTCCTATCAATACATCAGAAACTTCAAGAGGAGCAACGTCACACAATACTTCATTTGTGAAGGGCTTGATGCTATAGGGAAGGCAACATTGTTGGCTTACATGAAGATTTCATCCTTGGTGTAGCCACCTGATGGTGCACGAATGTGGATGTGTTGTAGCCTTTAGGCCCAACTGCTTCATGACCTTTGCTGAAATGAGGTTCTTTTTGCTCCCGCTATCAACAATGAACTGTAGCGGAGAACTCTTCACCCACATCTATGAGTGTAAGTGGCGTTGCTCCTCCTCTGGATCTTCAGGCTCAATTTTCTGGATCTTTGTGGTGGCCACGATGACACTAGGCTCCGCATTAATGATTTTCTTCACTTTGTCAGTTCCTTTATCGGGTTTTGATTCAGAGTTAGAACCTGTGTCTGATTTAGAATCCTTTAGCTCAGCCACTAGTGACAGGTTGGCTCGACACTCACATGTCTTGTGAGTGGAACTCTTATGGAACTCACACCATTTTCCTGTGTCCTTCTTCATCTTCGTGGTGTTGTTCTTTTCTTGCGGCTTCGACGGGTTGTCCTGGGTAGCCTTGTGTTACACAACATTTTGTCATTGTCCTTGTACTCCCCATCCTTTTGATCTTGGAGGACCTCTATAGTGAACAATTCCTTTTTGACCCATTTCCCCAAAATCTTTTGTTTTTCCCAGTTTACAAGACTGACACTAATGATCCTTGTCCTCCTTGCGCTGATATGCAGGTATTAACACCTTCCCTAGCACTGAATAGAGTGAATAAGATTTGTTCCAGTCACATCGATCCTCTTATGGAAAGTTTTTTAAATAAGGAGCCGAAGCTTCCAGCTCTAGAAGTTTCATAACGGAAGTCTGTAAATGGTTTGGCTGGATGGGGTCGAGGATGTAAGTTTGGGCTCCTTTCCCCTATAAGGATGGAACTACATCAAGGGATAAGACCTTCTCCCATGAGAATAGGATCCATCTCCCATTCATTCATACTAAATAAACCTCCCTTTTTCCCAAGCATAGGCTAGTGTTAATATTGGTGTGCTAGTGCTAATTAAGTTTGGAGTAAACAACAAGCTATTCATAGTTGTAGCTCTCTAGTTGTGTGAGGGAGAAGTGTGAATTTGGTTTAGTATGAAGCCTAAAGGGAAGAGCCTTAAAAATATCATTGTCGTGGCCATCATGGAATGCTAACAAAAGTGTGTGGGAACTTGGTTTTGTCGGAGGATAATGGAAACGTCAAGACGATGGTTGTAATCTCTTCTTGATTCAATATATATGCAACTATTGATTGATTTCCTACATGACGTGTCATCTTAAATTTTTATGGCTTAATGATTCTTGACTTGTTAAGTAGGTTGAATTACAATTTGTCTATCATCATGGTTGCTGTTCGCTATTGTTTACTTGTTTCAGGCATTCGAAGAAGGAAACGAGAGATAGCTGGAGCGAGCAAGCAAGGTCATCACCAAACGAGATAAGTGTACTAAGAGGTACGCCCTCTTAATTGGTTATGGCCTAAGGAAATATTCCATAGAATGTATTGGTTGTGGCTAGACCCATTATCAGGCTAGAGGAATTCTTTGTGTCTGCACACATAATTTTATTCCCCCACCAATTGGCGACCATACTAGGGAACCAATCCTTTTGTTCGTTTGTTTGAGATTTAACAGTTTTCATTGAAATTTTGTAGTTCCACTTTTTCCCTTTGGTTCTGTTTGTTTTTCTTTGCTTATTGGTCTGAGTTTGAAATTCATAGTAGCAAACCTGGTCCCAGCTTTAAATTTTTTTTTTTCTTGGCTTCCTCGCTCAGTGCGCTTAATTTGCTGATAGTCACGCTGATCAGCACGATACGTTGAGAAATAGTCGTGCCAAACTCCTTTTGGAACTTGTTGTCAGTTAGGCAGTCGCACTGATGCTTGTAAGTGAATATTAGGGTTTGTCCCAAATCTTGGGCAGTGTGTTTTTCTCTCATGATTTCGACCCCATAAGCCTTTTATACTGTTTTCTACTTAACTAGAAAGCTACTTTTCATTTGGTTTGTTTGCTTGTTGATTTATCATCTTTCCGCTTGATTTCTTGGGTCATTGGATGGTTAGTGGCTCTAGGCCATCTAAATTGTCATCCATTCAGATGATTGTGAACTCAGTGAGTCAAGTTTTCGGTGCATTTACTCACATTTCGTTTACAGTCCTTCTATGGCTTTGACATCCATTACAAAAGTTTGAAAAGTTTTTGTTTTCTTGTCTAAACATTTCTTTTCTGGCATGGATTACATTGCTTGTCTTGTTTTTGGTAAAGTCGATTTTTCATTAGCCTGAACGAGTTTCTATTTTCGTTTTTTCATTTGCTTGAAGAGCTAATTGTCTCAAAAACTTTTTCATTGAAGTGTTGTATGCGAAAAATTCATTTCGTCGTTTCATGAAAAGTATGAAATTCTAGTTTGTTGCATCGGTATGCTATGGTAGTCAACATCATTGAAGAGCAGGATTGCATTGGCATTTGAAAAGATAAAGAACCAATTTTTCTTTTGGAAGGAATGTTAGAAATGTAGTTGTTAGGAAATTAGGAATTGGAATGTATTTCTCATTAGTTTATTTTGTCAAAAAGTGAAGTAGTGAAAAATCATTTTACTTTCAGTTGCTTGGTTGTTTGCATTTGATTGTGTGTTTTCTACCCTCTCTAGTGTAGACAATTCATCGAATTAAAAGGGTCTTGTCTCATTTAGTTGCATTTAGGGTTTTAGAGTTACATCGCTAAGGCTAGAAAAATGAGATATAACTAAAGATAAACTTTAAAATGAAGTCAATTAACGTAAGGCACATTTGAAATCTAACGATCACATCTAGCAGGTCTAGGCTAAAGACATGTTCCGATGTCTTTAAACCTATCAGCTATCGTTAGCTTTGGAACTAGACAACGATAGTATGGATTTGTGCTCCCCATACCATTGAGTATATAATGGGAGATCCCTCTAGGCTGCAATCCTTTATCCATAGGAAGCTGAGTTGTCCACCTTGCAAACATGATACACCGAACACATCATCTGGGTAGATTGCATGCCCATACTTTTCAGTTCGCTGGGGGGTAATTTGCAGTTCATGGTTGCCTGGTAATCCTTTTTACCTAGACCATCCAGAGAAGTCATTTGATATTTTTGACTCATTAAACTTAAAAGATCATTAGAGTATTTTTCCTTTCGAGCTCGTTCCCAATCGAAAGAGATAGAGTTATATTTGTTTCTTTCTCGACTCTTAAAACATGAAAGAACACCAGTTTATTTATGCATCTTAATAAATTGATTACCCACGATCTTATAACATCCTGTTAGTATTTTCTAGACCAAATAATGAGTTTCCCATAAAGAATATTTTAAATCATTGAAGTTTATCTCTCTCTTTTCCTATTAACTAAGACAAGGTCATCGTGGCTAAACCATCTGGTTCACTTAGTTCCTCTTCCTCTCCTCCATCTGAAAGATTTCCTGAGGATCCATTTCCTGAATTACCAGAGTCACTCGAGGACCAAGGCGTTGAACTTGGAATCATTCTAAGCATTCAACCTTTTTCATCATGTCCTCCACCTACTTTAGATACTAGGTCACCTGCTGATTTTGGCCGGGGATCTCCAGACAACCCATTCAAACTCTTGAGAGTTCACCGACCACTGACGATTAGCTTGGAATAGTTATATATCCTCTGAATCCTTTGTTTCACCCTATTATGATATCACCGCAATGTTCATATGATCAGCTGAGTGTTTGTTTGGAATTATGCCCTCGTACTTATTAAGTCATTCGTTGTCGTTTGTTCCTAGATATGGAACCCGAAGGTGATGCTCCAGTCACCTCTCCAGACGAGTCAAAATTTTCTACTCCACACACTATCGAGGAGGAAGAACATCCTTTTCCTTCTAAATGTTTCCCCTGTACAGGGATTATTCCCGTCAGTGTGCATTGCGAATTTCCGCCTAATTATGTATCCTTGGCACAATTGGTTTTAGGTACACCTAGTGCCTCATCACTTTACCATAACCCTATTTGGGAGTCCAGTTCCATGCCCACTATAGGTCCATTCATTGTGAATTCGACCTCCCAACAGGTCGTTCCCTCAGTCCCGATGCAACCCACCATCCTGAACCCTCTTGTATCGTCCGTCCTAGTTACCTGTCGGGTTCAACTGATGGTCTCTGTCAGTTCCTCAATATCTCCGGTCAGTGGCCAAGCTGTGCCACCACTCGGGGGGAAGAATTTGAATGTTTATTGGTTTCAAGTGCCACCAATGTGGGTGGATCATAGGCTCACATGCTTGGTATGAACTAACCTTCTTCTGGCATTATTCAAAACCTTGTTGGTCCTGCTGGATCGAGTAATGTACAGTACCAATAGGTTCAAAATCCCGTTGGTCCATCTAGGTCAAACAATGTCCAGTATCAATAACCTTATGAAGCTCAAGTCCAATACTAAACTCCTTACGTTCCATATGGTTCTCAAGGAATGTTTAATTCACCTTACGCCCTTCAGTATGGCAATATGTTCATCCTAGCTCACCCACTTTCTAGGGTGGCTATGGCCAGATTCAGTTCGGAAATTTTCTAGGCATTGTTCAAGTACCCTTGCAACAGCAAGGACAACCTCTACAAAAACAACAAAAACCTTTTTTACAAAAAGGGCAATCTTTGTTGTAGCAAGGGCTATTCATGTAATAGCAAGGGAAAATGATCCCATAGCAAGGTCAACTGCAACAACCGCAAGGGAAACCCTCGCAATCGTTGCAAAAAACCATGTAGTAGCATATGCAGTGTGCTTCGCAAACCTCCTATCCCATTTCCTCACAGGGCCAACCTCTATAGCCCTAGGGACAACTTTTGCAGCTACAAGGCAACCCTTGCAACAACAAAACCAACCGGGGTAGCAACAACCCTTATATACATATTAGCAGGGTCAAGCCTTGTAAGGGCAAGGGCAGGGTCAAGTCCTACAACAGCAGGCCCAAAATCCTAATGTCCTAGGTCAACAGGTTCATACCTTTTGGCCAATGGGAAGCAAGTACATAATCCCTATGCCCAAGGGCACCAAGTCCAAAATCCTCTTGTTCAAGGGCAATAGGTTCACCACCCCTATGTTTAGGGAAAATAGGCACAATACCCATATGTCCAAGGTAAACAGGCTCAACAATCTCCTAACACGTACGTTGCTTATCAACAACCTATGACTGGACAATTCCAAGGTATTCAAGGTCAAAATCCTTCCTATGGGCAAGGTAACCCACAATAAGGGTATAATCAAATGCCATATGGCCAAAATCTCCCATTGTGGGGCCAAAATCCTTACCAGCAGGGATGGGCTCCTTCGGTTGGACCCATTTACCAACATGTAATGCCTTTTAATACTCAATTTCCATTCTTGGCCACACTAGAGTTTCTAGATGTGTCTCACCTTACAAATGATCCAATTCTTCATTTGCCATACTGGCCTCTGATTTCGTCCATGATCCCGAGCGATTGTCTGAAATTCGATGGGAAAGCAAAAGAATATCCTCAAGCCCATGTGATGACATGTCACCTATGGTGCTCTTTGAATTCCTATGTTGACAATTCCATTCATCTATGTATTTTACAATGAACCCTCACAGATACTGTAGCCAAGTGGTACATCGAGCTTCCTCGAAGTACTTACCATGACTTTAACTATTTAGCCATGTCTTTCCTCACACATTTCCAACTATCGATTCGCTATGAAACTGACACCTATTTGCTCACATTGCTTAAGCAAGATACTGTGAAACACATCTCCAATCACATCCATGAATGGAGACGTAGACATCACTTGATCAAATTTGAGATTGCTGATCACTTTCTCACCAAATGGTTCACTAAGTCATTCATGGCCCCAATTGCTCGCAATATAGCTATGGGTGGTTGCGTTACCAAAGAATAAGCCATTTCTCGTGCCTAGTACTTAGATCTAGTTTACTCTCAGTTTGGCACTTTGTATGGGTTATTACTCGATGCTCCATGGTCATCATTCGATCCCACGACATCAAAGTCATAGGCTACACCCCTTGTTGATGGAGTCATTGGTTCAGTGTCCCAAACCCTTACTAAATATTCTTCCAAATAGAAGGCAGTCTCAAACACTGTTTCCAATAGTTCTTCCCAGAATCCACCTAGCCCTAGTAAAACCTCAGAGGCCCATGCTATCCAGCTTACCACAGTGGACAAATCCTCGAAAGGTAAGAAGAAAGGAAAAGGAAAGGGTAAAGTCGATGCCCCAAAATAGGGTCCTCCTAAATCGTCTGCTGGTGAATCTTCACAACGGAAACCTAAGTATCCCTGCCTCATTTGCGAGGAGGATCACAATACCAAGGATTGCCCCCGATGATCCGAAGTTAGTAATTTGCTCAAAGGGACCCCAACTATCATAAAAGAGCCATTTCCATCTCAACAGAACCAAATGGTAGACCAACCTCAATCCTCTGCTTCCTCAGAATCTCAAGTGTTCATGATGAGTATGCCTATTAATGTGGCTACTAGATCAAAATATTACCAAACTGCTACTCCGACAGTCGGGAAAGAGAAAGAAGCCACCCATTCTTCTTCTTCCCTGAGTTTTGACCCTCTTCATATCGAGTGGCCTAACCCTGATTCCGGTATACAACCACCCTATCAAGGTGTGATCAGGAAATCCTCATACAATACCAACACTCAAGCCACTCAACACTATAATATTGTTGAGGATTTAGCTTAGGCACTATCTGCTATGTTGGCTCTCGAGGTGCTCCAAAGCTGCCCATCACAACAAGACCTTTGCTGTCAACGATTGGGGGTATAGATCCCACTGATTCCATTTTGATATGTTTTGATCTAGAGAACCATGTTCCATGCTTGCCTCATCATATTTCCTTTCTCATTCAGTTAATCATCAATGAGAAGAAAATCCACAAGACTATCATCGATGAAGGTGCTTCCACTTGCATCATGTCAATCGCATGCTGGAAGGCCATTGGTTCTCTTGCTTTGAACCAATCCCCAAACACTTTGGAAGCTTTAGATGGGCGCGATTCATGACCCTTCCGTGTCTTACCTAACCTTGCGATTACTCTAGAGGGAAAGAATGTACAAGTCAAGGTAGAGATTGTTGATGCTAATCTCAATTATAATATTCTACTTGGCTGGAGCTGGAGCCATGCTATGCATGTTGTAGCCTCCTCCCTATTGTGCGTGATTCATTTTCCCCATCAAGGGAAGATTGTCACTATTGACCAGCTATCCTTCTTTGCCTCTTCCTCCTTGGATGACAATGTTCCGTATGTCAAGCACACTAGTGCTCCCTATGAGGATATAGGGGCAGGTCTTTTTAAAGATTATGCCTTAATGGGAATTTTTCTGTTCCCACCTTCTCATATTTCCTTTGTTAACATGATCTCGATCAAATCTGACCCTTGGGTCATACCTTCACCAGATCTTTTTGATACCTGGGCGAGGTTATGCCACTTAGTGCTGCCAAAATCAATTACGTGGAAATTGTTTCGGCCTCAAGTTCTGCATCCTCTGATTCTTCTGTTTCGAATACCTCCATCGATACGTATTCTCAATCCCCATGGCTTGGCACTTTGGAATCTCTTGATCCCTTAGCTGAGACTTTTCTTGTTGACGAAGGTATCATGGAAGTAATGTCTCTCGAGAAACCACCTTGGACCGATACTCATCATCATTCCTCGTCCCTGCCTCGCTTGGCAGGGACATCTACCAATCTTGAAGAGTTCTCTTCTCCATTTCCTTCTTGCTTCTGCCACCGATCATAACTCATGAAATATGGTCAGAAGGAAATTTGGGTAATATTACCGAAGTGACACCGATTGATATTTCTATCAAGCCTGGTATCATTGAACATGTCCATATCAGGGTAACTTGTTCTCTAGATGAGATCAAGAACTATACTCGTCTATTTCAAAAATTCCGTGATGTGTTTGTGTGGTCCTATGAAGAAATGCTTGGTATTGATCCTAGTATTGTTGTGCACAAAATACCAACTTATCCTCATGCGAAGCCCGTTCGCCAACATCTCTGCCCAATGCACCCTAGGAAGGCCGCCGCTATCAAGCGTGAAGTTGAAAAACTTCTCAAAGTTGGATTCATCTATCCCATCCCTCTTGTAGATTGGGTGCCAAATATTATCCCAGTGATGAAAAAACAAGGCACGATCCGTGTTTGCATTGATTATCGTGATCTCAATCGTGCCTATCCTAAGGATAACTACCCTACTCCCTTCATTGGCCAGATCATTAACAAATGTGCTGGGAGCAATTTTTTTTCGTTTATGGATGGTTTTTCTCGTTACAACCAGATTTACGTTGCACTGACTGATCAAGAAAAGACAACTTTTATGTGTCCATGGGGTACGTTCGCGTACAAAAGGCTCCCTTTCGGCCTAAAAAATGCCAAGGCTACATTTCACCGGAAAATTTCCTATGCGTTTCATGATATTTACAACATCGTCTAGCCTTACTTGGATGACCTTCTCGCTCGTTCTCGTAAGCACCAAGATCACCCTGACCATTTTTTGACAGAATTTTGTTCGCTGTAGACACTATAAAATTCGGTTAAACCCGCATAAATGTGTTTTCTGCATAGAATTTAGACGACTTACCAACTTTATCATTTCCAAGGACGGTATTCACCTTGATCCGCTTAAAGTCTAGGCCATTGTAAATTTATGCCCTCCATCTTCATTGCACCAACTCCAGAGCGTGCAAGGAAAGGAAAATTTTCTCCATCGTTTTATTCCCAATTATGCTGGGCTAGCTACAGGACTTACCTGGTTGCTCAAACAAGGAACACCCTTTGCCTCGGATGAGGTTGCCCAAAAATATTTCAATGATCTCAAGGGTGTCCTTGTAAATGCTCCTTTGTTGTATCCCCCAGATTATCATTGATATTACTTCCTTTACCTAGATGCAGCCCCTAGCACCATTGTTATGGTCTTGGTCCAAGACGACGATGAAAGCAATGAACATGTTATCTACTACCTTAGTCGTAATCTCCTCGACACTAAAATGTGTTATGCCCATGTCAAGAAGTTGGGTTTGGTTGCCATCCAGCCTGTTCAACACTTTCGACACTACTTCCTCTTATGCACTACTACTGTGATTTCTGAATTCAACCCCATGACCTACATCCTGACTCATCAGTTGCTGGGGGGCAAGTATTCTAAATGGATTTTCATCCTGCAAGAATTCGATTTGGTATTTACTACTGCCAAATCTAAGAAGTCACTAGTTTTGATCGAGTTGATTTGTTCCCCTCCTTCTACGTCTCTCCCTACTGGTGCAGATGAACAACTTCTGGACGAGACTCTTTTCTTGATCAACACCCTTGATCCATGGTACGGTGAAATCATCGTGTATCTCTAGACGTCCACGTTCTGGTCCACATTGACTAAGGATGATCGCCGACGGATTCGGCATCACTCCCAACTCTACCATATTATTGGCGATACTTTATACTGTGTCGGTGTCGATTTAGTTATTTGTCGATGCCTTATTCTCGAGGAGCCTGAGAGAGTTCTCAATGATTACTACTCTAGGGCATGTGGTGGTCATATATTTGGGTATGCTATCGCTAAAAAAATCCTTCACGCTGGTTATTTCTGGCCATCCATTTTTAAGGACCGCATCCTTGCTGTTCGCAAGTGCCATGAATGCCAAATTTACCAACACAATATGCACTCCTCAGCCACTCACCTACACCCCGTCATTACCATTGGTCCTTTTTCCAAATGGGGCATCGACTATATGACATGTAACCCTCATTCGGTTGGGAGGCATGGATATATTATCGTTGCTATGGATTATTTCACCAAATGGGCCAAACCAATGCCTACATACTCTGTAGTCGGTAAAACGACGACTCAATTCCTTTTCAATCATGTTCTTTCTAGGTTCGGAGTACCTCAAGCCATTGCCACAAACCATGGCTCGCATTTCAAAGATTACATGATGGCTCAATTGACATCCACATTGGGTTTGCGCCACGATGGTTCAACCCTATATTACCCTTAGGTCAATGGCCAAGTTGACGCTGTGAACAAGGTTTTGGTTACAATGCTTCAACGTACTATTGGGATGCACAAGTCCAATTGGAATCTCATGCTCTTTTTAGCTCTGTGGGCTTATTGAACCTAAACCAGACACACAACTGGTTTCACACCATTCCAATTTGTCTATTGCCTGGAAGCAACATTGCCAATTGAATGCGAGATTCCTTCACTCAAGCTTGGTGTCGAACTTCTCCCCAAAACATCACCTCAGGAAGAGAGCCTATTATATTTAGAATGAATGGATGAGACTCGTCATCTCGTTGCTTTGGTTATTGAGGCACAAAAGAAACGAGTCAAGTCCCATTTCAATCAGTCGGTCTCCCCTCGCATATTCTCTAAGGGTGATTTGGTTTTGCTATACGACCAAGCTAATGATAAGTTGGGGGCAGGCAAGTTTGAGCTCATGTGGCATGGGCCCTACATTATGAAATGAGTTTTTCAAAAAGGGGCCTATGAGCTTATTGATTATGAAGGCAATCCTCTAGACAAGCCTTGAGACGACTTTACCTTAAGAAGTACTATGCTTAGGTCATCTTGCATGGTTACTTGTGTACATTAGTGTGTCATTCATTTTTGTGTAGTGTGATTTGGTGTGTTAGTTTTCAAACAACCTTCCTGTTTACTATGTTTTCCTTATTTTGTAGATGTCTATGACTCCCCACATCAGTTTCGCTGATGGTGCTTTCTGTAGTACCCGGAATCTATCATCAGTGGCGTGGGATATTTATGACCCTCAAGGTGAGTTGATTGATCTTCAAGGTATCTATTTAGGTCGCATAACTAACAACATTGCTGAATACAATGCGGTCATCGAATTGTTGTCAGAAGTGTTTTCTCTTGACATTCGAGAGTTGGTTGTCAACATGGATTCATAGCTTGTTGTCCTTCAACTCAACGGTCAATATTCCGTCAAAAACCCTTAGATATTGAGAATGTATCTCTGTATTCGTCTACTAGAAAGGCATTTTGATTATATTACATATCATCATATTCCTATACGCATGAATACATTGACAGATTCCTTAGCTAATTATGTGTTGGATAGACATTTACAAAACATGTGAAAAGATAAAACAAATCATTTGTACCATAGTAAGCAAAAAAATACAACATATATATATATATATATAATATAATTTATAAATATATATATATATATATATATATATAAATATATATCTGGTGATAATGTTTGATACATCAAAACCCAAGAAAATAATATGTGTGTCCAGAATAACATCAACGGATCATAGGCCTCATATATCAGTGGCACACAGGCCTCAAAAACGTAAAATGTTGGACCTAGGAACTAATTAGCATGGTGATCCTAGTAGCATGACACGGCTCATGCAACACAAGTCAGCAATCGGCGAATTTGATCCGATACTCCCACCGTGTGTCTTTGGTACTGGCGAGGAATGTCTTACACTTGAGCATACTTTGGGATACCACGAGTCAACCCCTCAAGGTTCCTCACAATCTCCTCCTCGTTGTCATTCCCCTCCTGATAAGGGGCAACAACATTGAACTGGTGGGCAACACACCTGGCTATTGAGGACATCCTAGCAGGATGCTCTGGTCCAGCATCTACATTAACAAAGCAGAATGTTATAAACACATATATAAAAAACAATTAAATGATCACAAAATTAAAAAATTGATTCTTCACCTTCATCATAAAAATCTTTTCCATCTAGTAGCAGCATATTGGAATCTCCATGAAAGTCGGTGTCACTGTATGGCCAGTCCTCCACGATGATTAACTATCGTCATAGCCATGAAAAGAAGGTAGGCCTGTACGACATGTGTTGGCCCCCAGTGATCCTAGGTATCAAACAACTCTAACGGGACATCCATGGGTCACGTGGTATGGGAGGATCTACTTCATTCAAGTGGTACTGGAACAAGGACACCTGTTCGAAGAAAAAGGTCACTAGTATGGATCCAAAGAAAAATTGCTTCAAATTCCCCACCTTAGCTTTGGTCAGCTGAAGTTTTATGTTGATCTTCATGGCTTCCGCCCAATTTAATATCATCGGTGCTATGTAGTTGATGGTATATAGGAATTTCGACTTGTTAGTCTCATGCATTACCTAGGAGCTCGCCACTATGTTGATAGTCAATAGTAGCACTCTCATTGTCAGATCTCGAATGGTGGAAATATTAATATTGCCACTCTTGGATTTGAGGGCTTCAAGGAAATGTTTGGCAAGAAACATGGATATGATTTCCCCAATCAATCATGGCCCATATAAGGTGATTAGTTCCCCTCTTCGGGATAGTCCTGTGATGAAATATATGTTTGAAGTTTCTAACTCCAACTCCTGGTCACCATTGACAAATATTTCCTGATTTATGTCCCAGAGACTAATCAGGTACCGAAGCAAGTCAGGTTGGGCTCACATCCCTAGCGTGAGAAAGAATTTGAGGAGCCCACAGTCCCTTAAAACATTCAGGCAATTTGGATCATTTAGTGCTTGGGTGTCCACATCCTCATGCTCACGTTCTTTCTAGTCTACCATTTTCGGTGATTCTTTCCTGTAAAAACCATAGATTTAAGTCAATAATCATTTTTTATCCATAAATTTCAAATTCCAACAGTGGTTTTGAGGGAAATTGGTTTTTTCCCTATTCATGGCACCATCGCGCCCGTTTAAAAAATAGTTGTGCTGATTGTGCGATAGGACGTTTTAATTACCCTCGACCGGTGCGATTTCATACCTGGAAGTCACGCCCGACCGAGGGCAAAAATATTTTGACAAATCCTCCCTCAAAAACCCCAAAAATGGTTAAAAATAGGAATAAATGGTATGAAAATGAAGCTTAGGGATTTGGCTCTTACCTGTAATAGGTGGCTCAGCGAATGAACTCCTTGATCTCTCACAATTTGCTCCGGAACAATTAGGGAAAAAGTGAGTGAAAAGTCTTTCACAACAAGGTAAAATAGTAAATGGTAAAAAATATTTACTTTTCCTCCCTTTTATTCAATTTTTCATGAAATATTAGGTTTTGTAAATATTTTGACCTACTTTGCCTCAAGAATTCGATAATGCACTTTACCTTTTTGCGCAACGATAGGTGATGGATGTTCGACGATGATGCCGAGTCAAGTTTCAGTGTTTTTCTCGACTCGTAAAAATCATATGAAAAGATTGCCGAGTATTTTTCCCTTTTTTGACTCGTAAAGAGAATAAAATGGGGGGTCTGATTTCAAACTCTTTTCCGACCCTTTAAAAGTGAAAATATAGCCAAGCCTTTGTCATTTCGAACTCGTTAATGGATGCAAAACATTGTGCACCCAGTATAAATTTACCCCTTTTTCGGGTTGGGATGCACTATTTACGAATAAGGTACTCCTTGACTGAAATGGTTAAGAAGTTCTCTCGAGTATCTTTTTCTACCTTTTCGGGATCAAGAGACACAAATGTATGAAAAGGGACCATGTGGATTTTTATTTTCCATATCTTTTTCAAACTCTCTAAACATGAGAAAGCGAGTTACACCTTTGTTGGAATCGTTAGAATATTAAACGAAATCGAATTCGTCACCATGACGAACATGAGATTCTCCTTCCTAGGGATCATTAAACTTACTAGGTCGGATCTGACTGAAGGATGAACTTATAATGAAAGCATATGTTATCCCGTTCAAGCTTGTGATTAAAAAATAACTAGGGTACATGCCAGAAATGGTGGGGGAAAATTTGGAAATCTAATCAGTTGTGTCGACAACTCACTCTTGAACATGAAACTTTCTGCTTCGTTTCGGGTTGGGATATCCTCCTTTGTATCCCTAACCTTCATGGGTTGGGCCATTCATTTTTTCCTTCCATTTGATTTTTTCCACGTCATCATGACCACTGATCCTATGGATCCAAAATCTGCTAGACTTCCAGTTGTGTTGTCGATATGTTCAAGAGTTGTCCTTCTACAGTTACACTTACCTATGATTCTTTATATCATCCAAAATCATTTTTCATACTTTTGTCGTGTCGATGATGTGAGATACATTATGGCCCTCCTTCGACACGGTCGCTTCCTATCAACTTCAACTCATTATCTCGGAAGTTGAATGAGAGACTCCCTTTTAGCACCTTAGAGCTTGCATGCCCTAATGGCAAGTTCTTCACACTTGATGACAAGTTCACATCATTGGCTTTCGATCGAGTGATTTCACGCATGTTCGACTTCAATTCCTCTATTCACATTCTGTGGATTGTGCTGATAGTACCTTGAGGAACATTGTCAGTATTGGTGGTTTCTCTCGTGCTTGTTAACAGTTTACATCATTGACTGGTAATCAAGCGACTTTCTAGCATGTTCAACGTCAACACATCTATTCATATGTTAAAATTTGTGCTTCAATCAGGGCATGTTGGAGCACAAGACCCTAGGCTCAAATTACAAGTCCAGGTTGCGAAGCGGTGTGACATGATTATGTTGATATACATGTCTCTCTCAGATGGATGGCTGTGACCATACCATGAGTTATCATATGTGATCCTTTTCATTATTGGATGGCTTTAACCATACCTTGGTTTTGATATGATCCTCTTTATAGGATGGCTGCACCCATACCTAGATCCATTTACATGATCATTCTCTAGGTGGTTGTGTCCATACCATGATTCATGTATCATTTGACAAAGTTTTCAGTTATGTATTTGTATCTATACTTGCTTGCAATTTTTCCAATGACGGATTCTGATTCCCACACTGATTCACAAAGTATTTCATCCCTCACTCTAGTTCGGCCTTCACGCTTTAGGGGGAATTTGTTACACAACCATTTTTCACTGTCCCTGTACTCTTCGTCCCTTGATCTTGAAGGACCTCTACAGTGAAACCTACATGCTTTCCCTTCATGAAGAAACTCCCATTGTGTCCCTTTTCATGAGCAGAACAATTCCCTTTTGCACCATTTCCCTAAATCTTCTGTTTTTCCTAGTTTACAAGACCGATGCTAATGACCTTGTCCTCCTCGTGCTGATATGTAAGGATTAACATTGTCCCTAGTGCCGATCGAAGTGACTAAGCTTTTTTCCAGTCACGCTGATCCTCTTATGGAGAGTTTTTTAAATAAGGAGCTGAAGCTTCCAACTCTAGAAGCTTTGTAACAAAAGTCTGGTAAATGGTTTGGTCGGATGGGGTCGAGGATATTAGTTTGGGATTCTTTCCCCTATAAGGATGGAACTACCTCAAGAGATAAGACCTTATCCCATAAGAAGAGGATCCATCTCCCATCCATTCATGTGATATAAACCTTGCTTTTTCCCAAGCACAAGCTAGTGTTAATATTGGTGTGCTAGTGCTAATTAAGTTTGGAGTAAACAAAAAACTATTCATAGTTGTAGCTCTGTAGTTGTGTGAGGGAGAAGTGTGAATTTGGTTTAGTGTGAAGCCTAAAGGGAAGAGCCTTAAAACTATCATTGTTGAGGCCATCATGGAATTCTAATAGAAGTGTGCGGGAACCTAGTTTTGTCGGAGGATAACGGCAACGTCAAGACAATGGTTGTAATCTCTTCTTGATTCAATATATATGCAACTATCGATTGATTTCCTCCATGACATGTCATCTTAGATGTTTATGGCTTAATGTTTCTTGACTTCTTAAGTAGGTTGAATTACAATTTGTCTATTATCACGGTTGTTGTTTGTTGTTGTTTACTTGTTTTAGGTGTTCAAAGAAGGAAGCAAGAGATATCTGGAGCGAGCAAGCAAGGTCACCACCAAACGAGATAAGCGTACTAAGAGGTAGGCCCTCTTAATTGGTTATGACCTAAGGAAATCTTCCATAGAATGTATCAGTTTTTTCTAGACCCACTATCAGGCTAGAGGAATTATTTGTGTCAACACTCATAATTTTACTTCACCAGACCCTGTCTTGGCTTGGTCCTTTGTTCTGTGGTTTGGGGGTGGCTTTTCCTTGCTTTGGATTCATAGATCCAAAGTCCCACTTCTTCTGTCTAAACTTCTACTCAATATTTACAGTGTACCGATATTCCTTGCCAAGTGAGGAGATGTCCAGGAACTCCATCTCGTCCTGGGTGTACTTGTGTAGACAACTGCAGTACTTGAGCACCAAATTTCGCTCAGTATCCTTGATACCCAGGTTCGTGCGAAGGGTATGGAAAGTATTTGTGAACTCTGGCACATCTTGGTCCCTTCCCTACCATAGCATGGTACACTTTATGTTTTTATCTTCATAGCTCCTGATAGGGTACTACTGTTCCTTGATGGCATCCTCAAAATAATTCCAAGTGGTTGTGGCTGAAAACAACGAGGGCTCACTCTCGTCCTTTTTTTTACAATAGGTTTCCCATCAGTCCTTGACATGTGGGGTGACTTGAGAAGTGAAAAAAGAAATCTTTTCCTAATTAAAAAGTCATGAACTGAAAAATATCCTTCCAACAGATTTAACCATTTATCTATGGCATTTGCATCTATTAGGCCTTCAAATATGGAAATATCGAAGTTAACTTGTACCTTAAAAAGAGTAGTTCCTCCAAAGTGGTTGCTGGAACAAGATGCATCGCCTATGGGTAGCTGTTGAAGGATCTAGGAAAAGTTATCCATCATCTAATCCATTTGTTGCTTGAGGGGTTCCTCGAGAAATTTTTTTAAAGGATCTCTTGCCCCCTCATATTTATATTCTTCTACCACTGGAGGTCGTCAGGTTTTGCGAGGCTGATATTGCATTGGTTCAACCAGATCGAGCCCTACCTCCTTATACCCTCACCTCATTGGGAGCATGCAAAGAAAAACAAAGAAAAGGCAGAACACTTTGATACCACTGATCCAAACTTAAATAGGAATGCTACAACTTACATATATAATCATAAACATAGAGATGCAGCAGAAAAACACTTCATTTCATTAATAGAAAAAGATTGAACTATGCTTACAAAGAAAATGGAAATAAGATAGCTCGGGTGATGGTAGCTTATCTCAAAGGCCTTTTCATTACTGAGTAATAAGAGAAAACCATAAATAACCAAAACCCTAACCCGTAGAGATGTAACACCAAGAGTTTATGGGCCCTATTGGGGTTAGTTGGGCATCCAAATTCTCGGGGTTGTAACTTGGTTATATTATCTCCATTTGACATGTATGATACCTTGTTGGAAAGATTTGAATAGGAATACAATGTTTGATGCAATTTCATTGGAAATCACTAGATGAATTTTGCCAAAAAAATGTCGTTTAGAGCCTTAAAATGGCTCCAGAAGTTCAGGACCCGAAAAACTGCCAAAAATAATAAGTTGTGCTCCATTAAGGAAACTGAAAAACTGAAAGAAATAATGGTGAGGATCCAAGTGGAATATGCGAGTGGCCACCAATATCCACCTTGATCAATTCTACCCCCTTAGGAAGCAATGGTCCCCATTGCATTGAATTCCTCCATGAGATGAGGAAACTTCTGCCGAACTTGGTCCTTGGTGAGCGATTTTCCTTGGTGAAGGAGTTGGCTTGCTTTGACAACTCAATATAATTGTATCCTATGTTGCTGAATATTTTTTATTTGTGTGTCCATGATCTGAATAGTTGTGGAATATTCCATGTAGTCAAGGTTGAGCTCTATTGGTGTGGGCTATTATGGAATGTCAAATGTGTCCAAAAATGGTGGAAATTATGGCCGAAGGCGATTTACATTGAACACTGGGCATATACCAAGGAATAGTGGGATGATGAGCTCGAAGGAATCGTCACCAACGACCTTGGTGATGGTGTATGGCCCATATCAGAGTGGGCGAAGCTTGTGGTGGGATCCAGCAAGGCACTTCTTCTGCAAATGTAGCCAAACTTTGTCGCCCACCTGGAACTTGTGCAACACTCAATGTTGATCATGGCATTGTTTTTACTTAGCATTAGCTCTTTCCAATATATCATGGACCTATTGGCGTATGTGTTGAATGCACTCAATGAAGTTGTTAGCCCTTTCAACTTTGGACTGCATGTGAGCCGAATCTACCTGAGTGGCTGCAAATGGCATGGCCACATCAATGGGACATAATGGCTGAAATCCCAACCCTACTTGAAAGGGACTATGGCCTGTTGAGCTGTGGAGAGCTCTATTGTAGCTGTGTTAGACATAGGGGAGAATTTCATCCCATGTGTGTGGATTCTTTGAGTTGTACATGCGCAAAATGTGTATCATCATCTTGTTAACAAACTCTATTTGGCCATCAATTCGGGGATGGAAAGTCATCGAATTAGTGAGTTTTGTAGCTAGCATCAACTAGAGACTTGACCAAAATTCACTCAAGAAACTACTGTCTCGATCTGAGATAATGGACTGTGGGATCCCAAAGTGTACCCACACTCACTCAAAGAATAGCTTAGCAGTGGCCTCTGCTGTGATACTCTTCTTGTAGGCCACCATGATGGCCATCTTAGAGAATCTGTCGATGACCACGAAAACACAATTGTTACCATGGTCATCGACATATTCCCAAGTCTGACTAGGAGTAGGTAGAGGAGTATACAAGCCTTGCTTCTTAGTGGTTGGTTTGGCAATGACATAAGCGATGTAGGATCTAATGTACTTCCCAATATCCCAATGAAGTTTCAGCCAATAAAAATACTTCTGCAATACCACCACTGTTTTCTCTTCTCCAAAATGTCAAGCGACCTGACTCTAGTGCGCCTCCCAAATCATCTTGGCACTCTCACCTGAAGGAACATAGATGTGTCCTAAGTGGCATAATAATTCATCCTGAAGGTGAAAATTTGGAACTTGTTTCCCTTCTAGGATTGTCTGGTATATGCTACTGAATTAT
The DNA here is from genome assembly GCA_000404065.3 of Pinus taeda. Lineage (NCBI taxonomy): Eukaryota > Viridiplantae > Streptophyta > Pinopsida > Pinales > Pinaceae > Pinus > Pinus taeda. Next base: position 43,372 of record APFE030618862.1, read on the forward strand.
GGATTGCTCATGTAAAGATGTGGCCACCCCAATGTCTCATCCCTACAAGAATCAAGCACAATGATTAGCGCCATGACCATTGGTTGAATGAGTTAATAAACGACATTATTGGTGCTTCTCTTCTTATACTTAATGTTCAAATGGAATTGTTGCAGATAGGTGGACCATTTCTACTGGCGATCATTCTGTAACTTCCCCTGTGTCTGTATGAACTATAGAGGCCAGTGGCATGTGTGGATCACTGTTTCCTTCCCCAGAATGTAATGCTTCCATTGACAACAAACCTACACAATGGAAAACATTTCTTTTGTCATAAGTGGGCTACTTTCAGAATATTACTGAAAGTTTCTCACGATGGTAAGCCACTGGATGCCCATGCTGAGTAAGAACCGCACCAATAGCATAGTCAGAGACATATATCTCAACCTCAAATGGTTGTTGCAGGTCTAGTAATGCGAGTACTGGTGCAGAATAGAGGCAATTCTTCAACTCAGAGAATGCTTGCTGTTGGTTTCTAACGAAAATAACTTTTCTTTTGCTCTACCATTGGTGACTTGATTTAAAGGCCAAGTGATATGAGAGAACCCCAATACGAACCTATGATAGACAATGGCAAGACCCAAAAAGCTACAGAGCTCTGTTAAAGTGGTTAGGGCTGGCTAATCCCAAATGACCTGTATCTTGGATGGGTTGACATGTACACCCTGCTAATCAATGATGTACCCCAGATATTGAACCTAGTTTAGGCCAAAGGTGCATTTTTTCCAATTTAGCACACAACTTGTGTTGTCAAAGGGTTTGAAGGACCTGTCAAAAATGGTGGCGGTGCTCTTCTGAAATTTGGATGAAGATCAAGATGCCATCTAAATACACCATCACGAATGCATTATTAAAGGGTCACAAGATTTCATCCATTAGCCTCGTGAAGGTTACAAGGGCATTCAATAATCCGAACGGCACGACCAACCATTCAAAAAGGCCCTCCTTGGATTTCAAGGCAATCTTCCACACATTTGAGGGTTCAATAGGCACCTGGTGATAACATGACTTCAAGTCAATCTTGCTGAAATATCCCCCCCCCCTTGAGTTGGTCCAGAAGGTCATAAATTCACAAGATTGGGTACCTATTTCAGACAGTGATATTGTTCAACGCTCGATAGTCAATACAGAGCCTCTAGGTTCCATCCTTCTTCTGTACCAATATAATCGACCTCCCACATGGCGATGAGCTTGGCCTGATGTGCCCTTTCTGTAATAGTTCCTGAATCTTCCTCTTGATCTCATCATTCTATAGAACAGAGTGTCAATAGATCGGTCCATTGGGCAACACTGCACGAGGGGTCAGATTGATGGAGTGATTGACCTGACAGTGCAAAGGTACCCCTATGGGTGAGGCAAAAATATCTGTGTACTCCTCTACAACCTTGTCCATCTGCTGCTGCTGTGCAGAGGAGCCCAAATTGGAAGCTGTGTCCACAACCTTCTTCTTGCCTCGGGGGTGAATCATAAGAAAAAAAATTTCCTCATCTGGGAAATAATTTTATTGCATTGCTTTGTAGTGATCGAAGAGATAGCAGTAGGTAGGTTTACCTTTGGTATCCTGCACAACTTATTAGCCAAATTAATAATCACAGAACGAGGTCTAGACTCATATACAACATGTCACTTCCACAAGTATGGCTTCCCTAACAATACATCAGAAACTTCAAGAGGATCAATGTCACACAGTACCTCACTCATCAAGGGCTTGATGCTATGGGGAAGGAAACACTACTGGTTGACGTGAAGATCTCGTCCTTGGTGAAGCCACCTGATGGTGTACAATTGTGGATGTGTTGTAGTATTTAGGCCCAACCGCTTCATGAACTCTACTAAAATGAGGTTCTTTTGGCTCCCGCTATCGACAATGAACTATAGCAGAGAACCCTTCACCAAAATCTGTGAGTGGAAGTGGCATTCCCCCTCCTTTGGATCTTTAGGCTCAATTTTATAGATCTTTGTGGTAGCCATTGTTGCCTTTGTGGGGCTTGACCTAGGTTCAACATTAGCTAGCCAAAAAAATCCCTACACTATTGGCCCTTTTGTCATCAGCTCACAGAGCATGAACCGAAGTCTCCTGAAATAGTATGGGGGGATGTTGGAACCAAGTTTCTGCACCTTAAGATGGTCGTGATGTTTGTTTTTACCCTCAGACCCTACTTTCGCTCAAGTCTCTAAGCTTTAGGGCTTTGCTATCTCCTTCGGAAGGAATCAATCTTCTAACTCCACCTCTGTAAGTCGAGGTTGCCCCCGTACCCCCTCATTATCAGCTCTCGTTCGGGTCCTGCTCAGACTTAGATGGCCATTAGAAAGAAATACTCTTAAGTGCCGCTATCCGATCATTCGATCGCTTGATAATCCGTTAATAGACAACTCCTCATGCCAGGGATGGTAGGATCAATGGCTTTCCTTTACCTTTGACTTTGCTTCTGCTCGATAGTCCACCCCTTTATTCCACCCTTTAGTACCTTCGCGAAGGTGTACGATTGACCTTCACGCAACTTTAACCATGATCTAGGTACTTCCGCACAGCTATGACACCATAATGTATAGGTTCCCATGTTATCTTAAGTGTTCTACTTATCTTACTAATCAATCACAGTTAGCGCCATGTAAACTGATATTCTTACTTGCATTCAATTAACCAATATAATCACATATATTTGCGCATCACATAAACATTGTAAATTAAACCCAAAACGCAATATAAGCAGATGCATTAACAAGAACTAAATACACAGTAATTGTGGAATACTTCTCTTTATTGATATCTTCAATTTAATACAAACTCTATCTGCCCTGCACACTCAGCTGCAGGTATCTGCGCACTCAATTGTGAACTTCCACCCTAGGCCTCTGTGCACTCAGCTACAAAGCCTCTACCTATGCTAAGACTCGAGAACACTTAGACTCCAATGCTTAACTCCTCACTTCATTCTTCCCTATCTCCTTAAAGCTTACTTAGCTCCTTTTTTATGATTGGATCTTTACAGCCAACTTTACATTTTACAAAATAAGGGTGGTCAACCCTTTATGACTCTTAACACCTTCACGCTCCGCGACCACAAAATGCAGAGACTTTACAACTTTATTACAAAATTGTCCCAAAACATGGGCTTCTAGCCCCAAAACTATCCTTGGGGGAACCCGTTCCCAATAGGAACCCAACAAAAACATGGTGACTCACCCTCGAGTCACTCTGTGAGTGTGGAGATCTTGGCATGAAGACCTCCTAGCTAGACCTGTATGACGGTAACCTCAGCAGTGCACTGTGCGACCACTTGCTTTAGTTCTTCAACCAACTGCTTTGTCAATGGTCTTATTCAGTCACTGCCTCTAGGGGGATTCCTTTTTCGTAGGTTTAAAGATCCGGAAAAAGAGATAAAAGTGTATTCTATGGTCAAAGTAACCTGTTCAAAACATAATTGAAACCTGCTAATAGATTCTGACATTCTCAAAACACCACAAGAAGGATTAAACATACCTGTTTCATAGTAAAAATGACGCATATCTAGGTCAAAATTGTAAAAATGAATAAAATATTGAGAAAATGACCATAAATATTCAAAATGACTTCTCATTTTTACCATTTCACATTTTACCTTCAACAAAGAGTATTTGGAGCCCTTTTTCCCTCGATCTTATTCAACTGATTGCGACCAATCCAGGGGACCATTTCAAGTGCCGTCACTTCTAGGTAGGAACTAAAACCTTTCTCTCTCTTTCTATGGTCCATTTTTGCATTTTCATGTAGAATTTTTAAGGTTTTGAGGCCCCTAGGGTTCATAAAAAATGCTCCGGGACCAACACTATTGGCTTGTTAGGGCCTGACCCAGGTTCAGAGGTGATTTAGCCAAACAAATCCTGGTACTACTGGCCCTTTTGGCAACAGTCCATGGAGTGCAGACTGAGGTCTCACTCAAAGTAGTATGGGAGGGTACTAGAACCAGGTTTCCGCACCCTGGAGATGTCTGATGAGTTTGAGTGGTTTGTGGTTCAACCCGACGCGTGCATTGCTACACAAACTTTCCTATACTTTGTAGCCTGTGATGCTGCCTTCGCACAGCCCTGCTTGGGGGCTGAACACTATTATTACCCAATTTCTTACTAATAATCCAATATTGGTTGATTAACTTAGCTTATTTGTATGCTTTCAGTTATACTTAACAATATTCGCAATTCATACAAAAGCGCGCAGTAAATAAACAATATAATTGCAATTTATATCCAATAGATAATAACCCAAGAACATATACACGAAATTAAGATAAACCTTCTCTTTATTATTCTCTTCCTTCGGTTGTAGACTCAACTCTACCTTGCACACTCAGTTGCAGACTCTTCTAGGTCTTTGTGCAATCAACTGTAGAGCTTTTTCCTACTCTACGACATAATTAGACTCCTACGCCTTTCTTCTACTGTGCTATCTATCTGATTCCATTATCTCTCTTTACAACTTAGAGCCTCACTATATTTAAACAATCACATGGTCCTCAGACCATGGGTAGGCTGACATTACATACAAAGCTAGGGTGGACAACCCTATGACTCTCACATACATTTCACGCCCACAATTCGTGGAGCTTTACAACAATATCAACTCAAAACTTAGATGTTGAGCCCCAAAACCTGCCTTAGGGGGATTCCATACCCAACAGGCCCCCAACACAAACATTATGACTCACCCTTGAGTCACTTTGTCAGTGTGACGATCTTGGTGTGGAGTCCCTCCAACTGTTCTCAAATGGTATTGATGTTGGCAGTGCATTGAACTGCTTCTTGTTGAACCTACTGCATCCGCTCTTCTGAGACCTCTATGACTAAACTGTTCCTATACATCTATATCGATATATGTTTATAGTCCCACGCCTTTGTTTGGATCCATGGAGCATGAATACTGTGCTTCTATCAGTTAGTCAGATAGCTGGCCCACCCATGTAAGGCTTCAAGCGGCTACCATTCACTTTGCTTGGGAAGGGTTCTCCATTTAGTTTGATGAGATGGATTGTGCCTTCGTCTGTGACTTCCTTAACCACGTATGGTCCTAGCCAATGCATTCTAAATTTTCCTAGAAAATTTTCAAACTTACTATCATATAGAAGTACTAAGTCATTTACTTTGAATGTGCACAACTTAATATGTCGATGGTGCCAAGCCTTTTCACACTGTTTTTGAACCTGTTGATGAAAACCTGCAAAGAACCATTCCTCCTCAAGTTCTTCGAATTGCGCGAGTCTTTCTTCCAAAGCTTTGTAGTCCGTCATCCTTGTAAGCACTGCTATTCGCAGACTAGGTACGATATATTCCATTGGCATGACAACTTCTACACTGTAAACTAACCGGAAAGGTGTTTGTCCTGTCAGTTTCTTGCATGTTGTTTTGTAAGCCCATAACACTGCAAGTACACACAGGTCCCAATCGCTTCGCTGCGCGTTGCACACTTTAGTCAGTGCAATCTCTAGTATTTTTTTGAATGCCTCTACTGTCCCATTGGCTTATGGGTGATACGGTGTACTCTTCTGATGATACACTTGGAACTCTTTTGTGAGCGTGCTGATGGTTTCATTCAGGAAATGTGTTTCGCAATCACTCATTAAGATTTTCAGACAGCCAAATTGGGTCAACATGTTGTCAAACAAAAACTTCGCAGCCATAATGGCCATGAAGTCTTTTACTGGCTACGCCTCCACCCATCGTGTCAGGTACTTCGTTGTGGTGATGATGTAGCACACACCCTAGTCCTTTGACACACATCACACGCCTTGCAGTAAGCTTTTGAATCGTGATGGAGGGTTGGCCACCACAACCCTGCACGTAGAACCTTCTATACGGTTGCCCTTCCTACATAATTCCCTCCCATGGAGCCCCCATGAGCTTCCGCGAGGATAATACTCCTTTCAAACTCTAGTACATATCGTCTTAATACTTCATCAGATCCCATTTTGTACAGATGTCCGACAATGACATAAAAGTCTGCCGCACGCACCACTAACTCCTTCTTTTGCTTGATGGCGTAGCCTTCTGGGGAGGTTCTTGTTGTTAGGAAGTGTATGATGTCTTCAAAGTTGCCATTCATGACGTGCACTACAAATAGCTACGCGTTAGGCAATCCTCCTCCAAATTAGTGGGCTCTTCCCCCATTTCGATGTGAGACAAATGGTTTGGTCTCACGTTTAGTCATCTAGGCTTCACAATAACCTCAAAATCATACTCCTGGAACAATAAAAACCACCTACAGATTATCCCCCCCAACACAGGCTTATTGACCAGGTATTTCAATGCAGAATGATCTGTATACATCTTAAAATGTCCACCCAGAAAATAGTGTCTAAACTTATGGAGCACATATACCATGGCTAACCCTTCGCGCTCGGTGGTGGAATAGTTCTTCTGAGGTTTGGATAACCTCCTACTTGCGAATGCTATAGGATGATCCAATCCTCCTCCGCCAGCCTGTGTCAGTACTGATCCCAGTGCTATACATGACACGTCTACATGTACATGAAACTCCTTCTTCCAATTTGTGAAGACTAAAATCGGTGCAGTGACCATTTTTCCTTTCAATATATTCAATATTTTTTGAAAGTCCTTGTTCCAACAGAACGTGACATCCTTTTTCAACATCTTCTCCATATGCACTATGATCTGGGAATAGCCCTTGATAAACTTCCTATAATACCTAGTATGTCCTAAGGTTGTCCGAAGCTATTTCACACTCCTTGGAGCCTCCAAGTTAAGTATCACTGCGGTCTTCAAGGGATCTACCATCAGTCCCTGTCTACAAACCACATGACCCAGTAGAGTCCCAAAAGGAACACAAAACATGCATTTCTTCATATTGAGAGAAATTTGGTACCTTCAACAAGTATCTAACATCAAGTGCACACTTGCCACATGGAATTTTACCAACCCAAACACAATCCAGTCATCAAAGTACACATCCAAAAACTTATGAATGAATTCTTTGAATGTAGTAATGACTACACGTGAAAAAATCACAGGCACATTCTTAAATCCAAAAGGGATTACAATGTATTGAAAACATACCCACTCAGTCGAGAATGTCGTATTGCTTGTATCCTCAGGCGCGATTTTGATCTGATGGTACCTAGAGAACCCATCAGTGAAGGAGTATGCTTCCTGGCCACCTACATTATCCAATACCTCATTAGTGAACAAAGTCAGGAAAAGATCATGTACGAAAGTGTCATTCAACTTCTTGAGATCTACGCATATCTTTATTTCATCCTTCTGCTTCTTTTCTTGAACCACCATTGGGCTTACTCAATCAAATTCTTCTATGAGCTCAATGATGCCTATCGCGAGCATCTTGTCTAGCTCTAAGTGGACCTTCTCCTTATACTTCATATTGATATGGTAAGGTCTTTGCTTAACCAGCTTTGCATCGAGTTTTAACATGATATTCATAACACCTAGGTCTTCTATTATCCCCTTTAACTTCGTGAGCTTGTTAGGGAACAAATCCTGGTATTCGCGAATCAATTCAGAAACCTTATCTACCATCGCGTCATTCGAGTAATCTCTAATCTTCGAGAATTTGGGCTCTGCCTCCATACCAATATTTACCTGTTTCATTTTTAGTGGCGCGGTATATCAGGATTCTAAATCTGTGGTCCCTCGACCTCGTGGTCACCCTCGGTTTCAGGGATATTAATCTTTCATGGATCCTCGTCTTCTTCTTCAACAGTCACATTATAGCATTCTAGTGCATGGCTCAACTAAGTAGTCCAATCAGGTTGAATCAGATCCTAAGGATCCTTCAGTATCATAAAGATTGTTGCTTTTACTTCTTGTAACACTTCTTCAATACAATCAAATCCATCTTCGAAGCTAAACGTCATTATGAATCCTTCATGCAAAATATCCCATTCATCTATACCATGGCAAAGCTATGTTTCCAAGTACCAGATCATCGAGATGAAATCCAAGGTGTGACAAAACAAGTGCACCCATTCAGGTTGGGGCGTTGCTCCATAAGCCTTATCCCATTTGGCCAAGTGCATGCATGGATCATCCTTCCCGTCATATTTTTCTATAACTCGTACATTCGGCTTCCCAAAGAATGTTCTCATCATCCTTCTAAACTTTTTCCAATTGTCAAAGCTACCATTGTGCATACCCCACCAACTCACAGGCGTAGCACATAGTGCCCAGTCCAAAGCCTGGAAGTGATGCTTCTTTGGTTCTTCCCATTCAAATGCATCCAAAAATACATCTACATCATTCAAGCCATCGTAAGTAGGCAAATTTCTTAGCTATAATGATACACAGTGCAGCGACTGGGTCATCATGATACAGCTCAGTGTGGTTACTTCATGTAGCCAATTCTTCCAGTGCTCTAATTCTTCATCAGAGTCTGAGGTGTAGGAATCCCATGTAATTCGTTCATCCGCTGTCGGATTCACCCAATCTTTGTCTCGTGCTGTTATTTTTTATATGCAGTCCAAATCATCATCGCTTTCACAATCACGTATTGGTTCAGTATAGTGAGATCCTTTAGCAAGATCTAGGGGTACTGTTACACAAAGAAATTTCTTTTCAAATATCATCTTTTGCTTCTTTAGGTTGATTACCCCATTCATGTTAGTAGCCCAAGCAATGCCAAGGAGAACAGGATAGGGGTTGATGTCATCCATAATTTCTATCACTTCAAAGTCAGCCAATGTGCTCGCACCTTCAATATCTACAGTTACTCCTTGCAATAGTCCCATGGAGATGATCTTCTGTTGATTTTCCATCCTTAAATGAATCGGAGACCACTGCAACGTGGGTCTTCCCATTCACTCCCAAGTCTGCTTTGGTAAAATGTTCACATTTGACCCCAGATCCAGAATAACCCGATCCATTTCATATTCTCCTATCTACACGATCAGTCTTATCTCTCATCCTGCCTTGATTTATGCTTATCAATCTTCTGTACAACACGTGGTTCACCTGGAGTGTTTTTGACGCATCTATTTATAAGCTCCTGTAACCCTTTCACAACCTTGCTATCATGCAACAACTTCATGCAGGTCTCTAGAAAGGTTGTAATCATAGAAGGCTCCATTTTCTAATAAGGCTTATCCCTGATCCTTGAGGTAGAGGCCTCAATGAAGCTCTTCTTTGCTTCAATGAAAGTTTCGCGTGTGCACTCCAAATCAAATTCAGCCTCCTTCGCTGGAGCTTTGTAAACCCATGCGTTGTCTTCAGGCTGTTTCTCCTTATCATCGCCCGTTGCAATTCCACTTCGAAGCACTATATTCACATTTGGATCCTCTTTGCGAGGCTCAACCCTCATCATGTGCATGTTGTGAGTCAGTTGAGGTGGTAGCACTCCTTTGTCGTGTATCCTCACTATCAGTGTAGGAAAATCCTTTGTCTCTAGATTAAACTGAGTACAATATTTGTGCAACGAATGCATTGGGTTAGTGCATTCATGGGCATAGTGTCATGGACCTCCACAATTGTAACAGATCAACTGTCCCCAACCTCTGCCAGGTTCTCCTCCGCCTCGGCCTTGTTCACGCCTCTGAAAGCCTGTTCATGCCATCCCAAAACTTTGGTCAAGAGGCCACGTTTCTACTTGGACTCTATAGGCAGGTGTTTTTTCCATCACCAATTCATAACTTCGGCAGTTGCGCTCATCATGCCCCACTGAACTGCAGAAGTTGTAGAACAATTGTTGCGGTGTTTGTACAAACTTCTGTAGCAAATGGAAATTATCAGTTGTATGTTTCCATACTACTTGAAATATAGCACACCACAATGCAGGCCCCACGCTTGGTCCTGCTTGGGTTTCCAGCCTCAAAGACATCTATCCCCCTCCTGCAATATAATTCGCAAAGACTAGGTAGTGGTATTTGTCATGCCCCTAACCTTTACATTTCAGGCACCATATTTCTTTTTGCGCCGCCGGTTGAACTGTTCTATCATGCTTCAAACTTTCTGTTTCAAGGAAAATATTTTGTAGATGTGTATGGATCTAATAAACCCCCACATTCAGATCTTACATCGGCATTTCATGCAGTCTTATGACAATCTCCAAGGCCTATGCCTAAGTCGTAATATTTTGTTGTGACAGTACAACCCTTAGGTGAGGCAGGAGTGAAGCCATGAACCATTCCCGGCGTTGTCTATCTATTAAGTTCACATTGGCTTTTTAGATGTTACACTTTAATCTCTGATCCAATTTCCAAGGTGTCTCACCTGGTTTCATCACAATTTCCTTGAACCCCACAATCAATTGTGCCTCAGATTTAGGCTTACTAAACTCTTTATTCAATGCGGTCTTGATCTTTTCCAACCCAGTGTTTGGGTTATCATTAGATTACTTGATGTACCAAGTTATTGTGCAATCCTGCAAATCACTAATCAATGTTTCCTTCTTCATGTGATCATTCATGACACCTTGAGCTTCCCATACAACTTTCACGATGAACCAAAACTGGTCCGGGTCCTCATTTCCCAAGCCCTTAAACAAAGGTAGCTTCACTGAATTTTCCATGTTGAACTGTGGTGGAGGTGGTTGTGGTACGGGTGAAGTCGCAGGTGATGGTGGTGAAGTTGGAGGTGGTGTAGGTGGAGGTGGAAGTCGCGAGAATCCCTGTCTTATTAACTGAATTTCACTTTGTGAAGAAGCCTACGCTACTTCCTCTTCATCACCCAATGAAGGTAAAATCGGTGGGCTATATTTAGGACCCTTTCTTCCTTTGTTTCTGTAATTATTTCCACTTCGCATAGCTCCGAACATCAAGGTAGCTGCATAAACCATTTTTTGCACAATAACATCTTAATCCAGGTATTTAAAGACTTTAAGTACTTACCTCGCAGACCTTTGAAAAGGCGTCGTTCTGCCTCGCTATAACTAACTGAGGTATCGACCGTGAATTCGGTCACAAATCCTCATGTGATCGAGCCAATGATTGACAACATGGGTGACCTTATCCTCAAAGGTTTCCAAACTCTGTACTAACTTCGGGGTCCAGACAATAGGACCATCAAGTCTCCACCTTCCTTTGCTATTCGCTAGCTTTGCGATCCACTCGTATAACTCAACTGGAAAGGATCAAAAAAAGGTCTTGTGGATTTCTGTATATAGGTACCTGTCCAGCCATTGTTCCTTTGTCAACCATAGATTTCTGTTTTCTTCCATCACGAATTCATGGATCTTCCTATCCAACTAGTCTTCAGCCTCTTTCTTAGTTGGATTCTAGTGATATGACATCACACATCTCTTATGCAGATTTTGGTCTCGGAAACGGAACCATTTTTTGGCTCTGTGGGGCCTAACCCAGGTTCAACGTTAGTTATCCAAACAAATCCCTACACTACTGGCCCTTTCGGCATCAACTCGCATAGCGTAGACCAAAGTCTCACCCGAAGCAGTATGGGGGGATGCTGGAACCAAGTTTCCACTCCCTGAGATGGTCGTGATGTCGATTTTTACCCTCAACCCCTACTTTTGTGTAGGTCACCAAGCTTTAGGGCTATGTCAGTCCACCCTTTTATTTCGCCCTTCAGTACCTCTGCGAAGGTGTATGGTTGACCTTCACGCAACTTTAACTCGTGATCCAGGTACTTCCGTGCAGCTATGACATCATACTATATAGGTTGCCAAGTTATCTTAAGTTTTATACTTATCTTACTAATCAATCATAGTTAGCACCACGTAAACTGATATTTACTTTCTTTCAATTAAACAATATAATCACATATATTTGTGCATCACATAAACATTGTAAATTGAGCCCAAAACGTAATATAAGCAGATGCATTAACAAGAGCTAAATACACAGTAATTGTGGAATACTTCTATTTATTGATATCTTTAAGTTAATACAGACTTTATTCTCCCTATGAACTCAGTTGCAAGGGTTTGCGCACTCAATTGCAGACTTCCACCCTAGGTCTCTGCACACTCAGCTCCAAAGCCTCTACCTATGCTAAGACTCGAGAACGCTTAGAATCTAATGCTTAACTCCTCACTTCATTCATCCCTATCTCCCTAGAGCTTACTTACTTAGATCCTTTTTATACAATCCCATGGTCCGTGAACCATGGGTGGATCTTTCTATCCAACTTTACACTTTACAAAATAAGGGTGGAAAACCCTTTATGACTCTTGACACCTTTGCGCTCCATGACCACAAAATGCAGAGACTTTACAACTTTATTACAAAATTGTCCCAAAACATGAGCTTTTAGCCCCAAAATTGTCCTTGGGGGAACCCATTCCCAACAACCACGTGGCACTGGGCTCCACATTAATGATCTGCTTCCCTTTTTCAGTTCCCTTATCAGGTTTTGATTCAGAGTCAGAACCTGCTTATGAATCGGAAGCCTTCAACTCAGACACCAGTAAATGCTTGGCCTGAGACTCACTTATATTGTGAGTGGATCTCTTATGGGACTCACACCATTTACCCATGTCCTTCTTCATCTTCGTGGTGTTGTTCTTTGCTTGCAACTTCCATGGGTTTTCCTGGATAGCCCTACCTTGGCTTGTTCCTTTGTTCTATGGTTTGCGGGTGCCTTTTACTTGCTTTGGATTCATGGATCCAAAGTCTCGCTTATTCTGTTTAAACTTCTGCTCAATCTTTACAGCGTACTGATATGTTGTGCAGAGTGAGGAGATGTCCAGGAACTCCATCTTGTCCTGGATGTACTTGTGTAGACAACCACGGTACTTGAGCACCAAATTTCGCTCAGTATCCTTGATACCGAACTTCGTGCGAAGGCTATGGAAAGTATTTGCGAACTCTGACACATCTTGGTCCCTTCCCTTTTGTAGCGCGGTCCACTTTATGTATTCATCTTCATAGCTCTCGACAGGGTAATACTATTCCTTCATGGCATCTCGAAAAGAATTCCAAGTGGGTGCAACTAAAAACAGTGAGGGTTCACTCTCGTCCTTTTGTTCACAGTAGGTTTCCCACCAGTCCTTGACGTGTGGGGCAACTTTGAGAAGTGCAAAAGTAATTTTTTCCTGATTGGAAATGTCATGAACTGAAAAATATCCTTCCAACAGATTTAACCATTTATCTATGACATTTGCATCTATGAGGCCTTCAAATATGAGAATATCAAAGTTAACTTGTACCTTAAAAGGAGTAGCGCCTCTAGAGTGTCTATTGGATAAAGATGCATCGCTTGTGGGTAGTTGTTGAAGGATCTAGGAAAAGTTATCCGTCATCACATCCCTTTGTTGCTTGAGGGATTCCTCAAGTAACATTTTGAAAGGATCTCCTACTCCCTCATCTTTCTTTTCTTCCACCATGGTAGGTCGTTGGGTTTTTCAAGGCTGATCTTGCAATGGTTCAACTAGATCAAGCCCCAACTCCTTATACCCCAACCTCCTTGGTGACATGCAAATAGAAACAGAGAAAGAGTAGGATGTTGTGATACTACTAATCCAAACTTAAAAAATAATGCTACAACTTACATGTATTATCATAAACATAGAGATGAAGTAAAAAAATACTTCATTCCATTAATAGAAAAATATTGAACTATGTTTACAAAGATAAAGGAAATAAGATAGCTCGGGTTATGGTAGCTTATCTCGGAGAAGAGATGTGGCATCTACATGCCTCTAAACTGAGTTACAATGAGTCTCATGGGCCTTTTTATTATTGAACAATAAGAGAAAACCCTAAGCAACCAAAACCCTAACCCGAGGAGACGTAACACCAAGAGTTTATGGGCCCGTTGGGGTTAGTTGGGAAACCAACTTCCCAAGGTCGTACCTTGGTCATATTATCTCCATTTGACATGTATGATACCTCGTTGGAAAGATATTTCCGAGGACTAAAACTATAGAAGCAATTTCCATAATAATCAACAGATGAATTTTTCCAAAATAAAGTTGTTTAGGGCCTCAAAACGGATCCAAAAGTTTAGGACTCGAAAAGCTACCAAAAATAGTAAATTGTGCTACAATTAAGAAAAATGAAAAACTGAAAGAAACAATGGTGCGGGTCCAAGTGGAATAGGTAGGTGACCACCAATATCCACCTAGATCAAATCCTTCCCACAGTTTGCTCCTTCTTTAGCTTGGAAGCTCGATTTCCATCTCCGAATGCCAAAATTAGAACCTACACAGTGAGAACACAAGCCAAGAAACTACGAGATCTATGTAGTATCATCTAAGTACTTCATTCAATATATCAACATGGTATTGAAATATATGAAATAACAACATCACATATAGGAAAAAATGAGTTATTTGCATTAATATAAAAGGAAGGAGATTACAACCATAAGTAGCAGTTGATCTTGTAGAAGAGCTCCTCCAAGTTGTTGAATTATCCTTTCCTTGTCACAATATGCACCTCCAATCACTGTAAATGCATGAGATGATGACCATTCACTACACAACATAAGGGACTCTCCAAAAACCAACACCCAACCACATAAAAAGATGGGAATATATAGAGAAGTATGGTAAGTTTGGAGTTCTTATCCAATTACCAATCTGGGGTAAGATATCCACCTTTGATGGAGGGATAGAATCAAAGGATAAGTGGTGAAAACTCCAATGTAGGGAAGGATAGGATCCGAATGTTTTATCCAAGGTAAGTAGTTGAAATCTTTTTTGGAAACTCCTAGAAGGGGAAGCTTTCAGAATCTGGATCATTCTCCTAGATTTATAGAACCAACGTAGGTACAAAAGGGAGCAACCTGTTGGTTACCAACACAGGCCATAGTGGAGAAAACTTTCGGTGAATGCACCCTAGTAGGGTTACAGGGAGTGTTGGTCCTCAAACTAACTTAGATGATGTAGTTTAGGGTTGAAATTATGGGAAATTAAAGTTACATGCTTAGGGATTTGTACAATATAGTGATAAGGGGGGAATATGATGTTGATTTATCCCATTAGGAGGCTCACTAATTGGATGTGAAAAAATGGCCTATAATAGAATGCCCCCTGAAGCAAAAATTTAGAGATGATGGCTGGCGATTGAAGTGCTTTACCTTGTGACAAGTAGGTATCAAGGACAACAAACAAGCTTCATCTGTTACAATACATTTACAACATGACATCTTTGTTTGTTGAGGGAGGCATCTCATACTCAACTCATAAGCTAACATAACATGTAAAATGATGAAAAGACGCATCCACAAATGCAATTGGTGGACCCATGACTGGATGACTATCAATATGATCACGACCATCATAAATTTTGATCTTTGTATAAATACTGAAATTGTAGCTTAGATGGATGAAACTAGATCTAGGCTCTTCTATCCTGTTCACACGACAAACCAATGTACAAGTCTAACCTGTGATTCAATGAGATGAAGTCAAACATGGTAGACATCATCTGATTACCAGCCAATCATGTAAGCCATTAAAAAACACAAGAGAAACACGAGAGAAACAACCAATGATGTTAATGGCTCTCAAGGTACTATAGTATAATCCGTATCATGTGAGTAAATGAGTTGATGTTGAACACCACACAAAATATTTCTATCGAAGGCCATTGATATAAAACTATCACGAAGAGCAAGGAAACTTTATATTGATGTATGCAAGAACCAAGGTACCAAGGGGTGTTTCCAAGTCAACTTCCTGGATGATGTGTTGATGTTGACAGGAAGCGACCCATCACAGGAGGACCTTGATGTATCCCCCATCAACAACACAAAATGGGAATGATGATTGAGATAGAATGATCATAATGATGTTGATATGTAACTGGATCAGGAAATGTGGACATGAAATGAAGGCTTAAGAGTATTGTAGCAAAGATCTATTGAATGAATTCTCTTGAACACATTGGTGACATTGAATGGAGTTGGAAGAATTGACCCTAAACCGAAATGGAGGCTCTGAAAAACGGTATGATAAACAAAAGACAAGCATATTACCCAATCCAACAACCATGGAGTTGAAGTGGAAGAGTGTCGTGTTCAAGAGCGACTCACTGCCATTAGAAAAATGGAATCCCTTGTTTTCCGAATTTCCCCAACCATACTGGTTAGTACCTATTTATTTTTTAACAAGCTTGAGGAGGGTAACATATGCTTGATCTGTAAGTTCATCCTTTGGATGAATCCCTTAGAGTATATTTAACAAACCCTAAGAAGGAGTGGTTCGACCCTGTCATGATCGATGGTTCCATCGTTGTTTGAGTTTTTTCGAGTTCACGGAGGGTAAAACATGACATATTTTCATATTTAGAGAGTTTGAAAAAGAGGGGAGAAAGAAAACTCCAAATGCCCCTTTTTGTAGGTAGACCCTTAGGTCCAAAAAGGTAGAAAACAATACCCAACAGAACCTCTTAGCCATGCTCGACTAAGGTATTCCTTTTTTTGTAGTTAGTCTATCTCAGTTTGGAAAAGGGTTAAACTTATATTGAGTAGACGTCTTTTATTTTACTTTTACGAGTTCAAAAAGACAAGTGCTCGACAATATTTTCATATTTTGGGAGTTTGAAAAGAGCTGAAATAGGACTCTAGGGGGATTCCTTTTTCATAGGTTTAAAGATCCGGAAAAAGAGATAAAAGTGTACTCTATGGTCAAAGTAACCTGTTCAAAACATAATTGAAACCTGCTAATAGATTCTGACTTTCTCAAAACACCACAAGAAGGATTAAACATACCTGTTTCATAGTAAAAATGACGCATATCTAGGTCAAAATTGTAAAAATGAATAAAATACTGAGAAAATGACCATAATTATTCAAAATGACTTCTCATTTTTACCATTTCACATTTTACCTTCAACAAAGAGTATTTGGAGCCCTTTTTCCCTCGATCTTATTCAACTGATTGCGACCAATCCAGGGGACCATTTCAAGTGCCGTCACTTCCAGGTAGGAACTAAAACCTTTCTCTCTCTTTCTATGGTCCATTTTTTCATTTTTCATGTAGAATTTTTAAGGTTTTGAGGCCCCTAGGGTTCATAAAAAATGCTCCGGGACCAACACTATTGGCTTGTTGGGGCCTAACCCAGGTTCAGAGGTGATTTAGCCAAACAAATCCCGGTACTACTTGCCCTTTTGGCAACAGTCCATGGAGTGTAGACTGAGGTCTCACTCAAAGTAGTATGGGAGGGTACTAGAACTAGGTTTCCGCACCCTGGAGATGTCTGATGAGTTTGAGTGGTTTGTGGTTCAACCCGACGCGTGCATTGCTACACAAACTTTCCTATACTTTGTAGCCTGTGATGCTGCCTTTGCACAACCCTGCTTGGGGGCTGAACACTATTATTACCCAAGTTCTTACTAATAATCCAATATTGGTTTATTAAATTAGCTTATTTGTATGCTTTCAGTTATACTTAACAATATTTGCAATTCATACAAGTGCGCGTAGTAAATAAACAATATAATTGCAATTTATATCCAATAGATAATAACCCAAGAACATATACACGAAATTAAGATAAACCTTCTCTTTATTATTCTCTTCCTTCAGTTGTAGACTCGACTCTACCTTGCACACTTAGTTTCAAACTCTACTAGGCCTTTGTGCACTCAACTGTAGAGCTTTTTCCTACTCTACGACACAATTAGACTCCTACTCCTTTCTTCTACTATGCTATCTATCTGATTCCATTCTCTCTCTTTACAACTTAGAGCCTCACTATATTTAAACAATCCCATGGTCCCCAGACCATGGGTAGGCTGACATTATGTTCAAAGCTAGGGTGGACAACCCTATGACTCTCACATACATTTCACACCCACAATTCGTGGAGCTTTACAACAATATCAACTCAAAACTTAGATGTTGAGCCCCAAAACCTGCCTTAGGGGGATTCCATACCCAACAGGCCCCCAAGACAAACATTATGACTCACCCTCGAGTCACTTTGTCAGTGTGACGATCTTGGCGTGGAGTCCCTCCAACTGTTCTCAAATGGTATTGATGTTGGCAGTGCATTGAACTGCTGCTTGTTGAACCTACTGCATCCGCTCTTCTGAGACCTCTATGACTAAACTGTTCCTATACATCTATATCGGTATATGTTTGTAGTCCCACGCCTTTTTCTAGCTCCCTGGAGCATGAATACTGTACTTCTGTCAGTTAGTCAGATAGCTGGCCCACCCATGTAAGGCTTCAAGCGGCTGCCATTCACTTTGCTTGGGAAGGGTTCTCCATTTAGTTTGATGAGCTGGATCGTGCCTTCGTCTGTGACTTCCTTAACCATGTATGGTCCTAGCCAACGCATTCTGAATTTTCCTAGAAAATTTTCAAACTTACTATCATATAGAAGTACTAAGTCATTTACTTTGAATGTGCACAACTTAATATGTCGATCATGCCAAGCCTTTTCACGCTGTTTTTGAACCTGCTGATGAAAACCTGCAAAGAACCATTCCTCCTCAAGTTCTTCGAATTGCGAGAGTCTTTCTTCCAGAGCTTTGAAGTCCGTCATCCTTGTAAGAACTACTATTCGCAGACTAGGTATGATATATTCCATTGGCATGACAACTTCTACACTATAAACTAACCGGAAAGGTGTTTGTCCCGTCAGTTTCTTGCACGTTGTTTTGTAAGCCCATAACACTACAAGTAAACACAGGTCCCAATCGCTTCACTGCGCGTTGCACACTTTAGTCAGCGCAATCTCTAGTATTTTTTTGAATGCCTCTACTATCCCATTGGCTTGTGGGTGATACGGTGTACTCTTCTGATGATACACCTGGAACTCTTTTGTGAGCGTGCTGATGGTTTCATTCAGGAAATGTGTTCCGCAATCACTCATTAAGATTTTCAGACAACCAAATTGGGTCAACATGTTGTCAAACAAAAACTTCGCAGCCATAATGGCCGTGAAGTCTTTGACTGGCTACGCCTCCACCCATCGTGTCAGGTACTTCATTGTGGTGATGATGTAGCGCACACCCATCTTTCCCTGAGGTTTGATTGGTCCCACAAAGTCGATTGTCCATTTCTCAAATGACTGCAATGTCATCTATGTATTTAATGGAAGCTCATCCCTCCGTGATGGTTTTCCAGTCCTTTGGCATATATCGTAGGACTTATAGTGTGCTTTTGAATCCTAGTGTCAGGTTGGACACCACAACCCTACGTAGAGAATCTTTTGTGCTGTTGTTTTTCCTACATAGTGTCCTCTTGCAGCGCCCCCATGTGCTTCCGCGAGGATCTGACTTCGTTAAAATTCAGGTACGTATCTTCGCAATATCTCATCATTGCCCATTTTATATAGGTGCCCCGCGATGACAGAAAAATCTGTTGTATGTACCACCAATTCCTTCTTCTGTTGGATAGGGTATTCATTTGGCAAAGTCCCTGTGGTCAGAATGTGGATTATATCTTTGAAGTGTCCATCTGCGACGTGTACAACAAAAAGCTAAGCATCAGGAAGTGCCTCCTCCAAATTAATGGGTTCCTCGCCCGTCTTAATGCGCAACAAGTGATTCGGTCCTGTGTTCAAGCATCCTGGCTTTACCATGACCTCAAAGTCATATTCCTGGAACAATAAGAGCCACCTATATATGCGCCCCCCCCAACACAGGCTTATTGACCAAGTATTTCAGCGTGGAATGGTCTGTATACATCTTGAAATGTCCTCATAGCAAATAGTGCCAATATTTTTGGAGCGCATACACCATCACTAACCCCTTGTTATCAGTGGTGGAATAGTTCTTTTTGACTTTGGACAATCTTTGAATAGCAAACGTGATAGGGTGATCCAGGCCTTCCCCACCCTCTTATGTGAGCACTGTTCCCAGCGTGATACACGACGCATCAACATGGACATGAAACTCCATATCCCATTTTGGGAAGACTATGATTGGAGTGGAGGCCAATTTCCCCTTCAGGACATCCAAACTTTTCATGCAATCGTCATTCCAACAAAATGTAACATCCTTTTTCAATAGTTTTTCCATCAGTGCGATGATTTGGGCATAGCTTTTGATGAACTTTCTATAGTACCCGGCGTGTCCCAAAGTAGCGCGCAACTGTTTAACACTTTGCAGTGCTTCCAAATTTAGAATAATGAAAATCTTCATAGGGTCTACCATTAGTCCCTATTTGTAGACCACATGTCCCATTAGGTTCCCAAAGGGAATGAGGAATGTGAAGTTCTTAAGATTCAATGCAATCTGGTGGCGTCGACAAGTATCCAGCATCAATCATAATCTTTCTACGTGGTGCTTAACCAATTCGAAGAGAGTCCAATCATCTAAATAGACCTCCAGGAACTTGTGGATGTATTCTTTGAATGTGACAACAACGATGCACGAAAAATGGCTGGCACATTCTTCAATCCAAATGGCATGATGGTGTATTGAAATCAGCCCCATTTTTGTTGTGAATGTTGTTTTTCTCCTATCTTCCGGTGTGATCTTGATCTAGTGGTACCCCGAGAATCCATTCGTGAATGAGTATGTTTCTTGCCTGCCAACATTTTCCAATACTTCATCTGTGAATGGTGTCAGGAATGGGTCATGTACATAGACGTCATTCAGCTTCCTAAGGTCCATGCATATTCTTATTCACCCTTCTACTTTTTCTCCTATACTACCATAGGACTCACCCAGTCAGATTCTTCCACCGACTCAATAATTCCAGCTACAAGCATTTTGTCTAGTTCTACGTGAACCTTTTCCTTATATTTCGGATTCAAGCAGTAAGACCTCTGCTTAACCGGCTTCGTGTTAGGTTTTAGGGTGATCTTCATCATCCATAAGTCACCAATGATCCCTTTTAAGTCCGTAATTTTGGTCGGGAATAAGTCTTGGTATTCGCGGAGTAACTCAGCGACCTTATCCACCATGGCATCATCCCAATAGTCTCCAAGCGTTTCATACTTTGGTTCCGCCTTTGTCCCAATGTTTACCTGCTTTGTTTTTAGTGGCATGGTGATGTCGGGATCCTCAATCAATGGTCCTCGAACCTTGCGACAACATTCCATTTCTGAAATGTTAATATTTCATGGATCCTCATCATCCTCCTCAACATTTACATTATAACACTCCAGCATGTAGCTCAGCTGTGTCACCCATTTCGGCTGAGGCACTTCCATTGGCTCGTGGGATAATTTGAAGATAGCTGCTTTTACTGCTTGTAGCGCATCATCTATAGTATCCCACCATCGATCTTCAAACGTGAAGGTTATCAGAAATCCTTCACACAAGATATCCCATTCGCTCATACCATGGCGGAGCTCTGTCTCAGTATACCAATTCATGGGTATGACATCCACGGTATGACAAAACAAATGCACCCATTCAGGCTGTGGTTCTTCCCTGTAAACCTTGCTCCATTTTGTGAGGTGTGCACGTGGGTCATTGCGTGTGTCATATTTTTCTATTAGCCACATCTACAGTTTCCCAAATCATAGGCTCATCATCTTTCTGCATCCCTGCCAATCCTCGAAACTCTGTTGATGCATACCCCACCATCTTGCGGGAGTAGCGCACAGTGCCCATTTCAGAGCATTAAACTGCTGTTGTTCTGGCACTTCGCTTTCAAATTTGTTCAGGTATTCATCCACCGATGTAAACCCATCATACATAGGCAGATCCATGGCCTCTATTGCTACACAATGTAGTGACGATATCATCATGTTGCAATTTAGCATGGTTACCTCGTGTAACCGGTTCTGCCATATTTCTATTTCTTTGTTTGAATCCGAAGTGCAGGAGCTTTCGCGCTCCCACGAAATCCTGCCATCCGTTGTAGGATTCACCCAGTCCTTCTCCTCTATGGTTATCTTGTAGATATAGTCTAGATCATCCTTACTATCATCATCATGCACTGGTTCCATGTAGTGTGATCCTTTCGCAGGGTTTAGAGGTACCACTACGTGTAATGACTTTTTCTCAAAAATCATCTTGCGCTTCTTGAGATTTATCACCCCATTCATATCAGCAGCCCAATCTATTCCCAGTAGTGCGGGATAGAGATTGTTGTCATCAACAATCTCTATCACTTCGAAATCTGCAAGCGCGTTTGCACCTTCAATATCCACCGTTACTCCCTACAATATTCCCATGGGTAGGATCTCTTGTTGGTTCACCATTCACAATTAAATAGGGGACCACTGCAACGCGGGCTTGCCCATGCACTCGCATGTCTGCTTTGGTAGAACATTCACATCCAATCCTAAATCCAAAATCACTTTATCCATTTCACATTCCTTGATTTGTGCAGTCAATTTCATCTCCCTTCCTGTTCATGTTGTGTGCTTCCCGAGCTTCCAAACTACACATGGTTCCCCTGATCCCGCATATCTAGTGATGAGTTCTTGTAATCCCTTCACGGCCTTGCTGTCGCACAACAACTTCATGCATGTCTCCAGAAAGGTAGTGAGAATTGAAGGATCCATCTCTGATTCTAGCTGATATTTACTACCTGAAGTGGAGACCTCCATGAAGCTCTTGTTAGCTTCCATGAATGTCTCCTTCGCGCGCTCCAAATCGAACTCTGGTTCCTTTGTTGGAGCCTTGCGAACCCATGCGCTTTCTTCTGGCTACTTACCTTTGTCATCTCTTGTTGTGATACCGCTTCGGAGCATGATGTTTACATTCGAGTCCTCTTTGCATGGCTCAGACCTCATCATTTGTAGGTTCTAAGTCAGTAGAGGCTGGAGTATTCCTTTATTGCGCATCCTCGCTATTAGTGTGGGGTAGTCTTCTGTCTCATGATCAAACTGGTACAATATAAACATGATGCTCTCGTCAGATTTGTACAATCGTGGGCATAATTCCCTAACCCTCTGCAATTGTAACAAATCAACTGTCTGTGACCCCTTCCTGGTCCCATTCCACCTTGGCCTTGTTCGCTCCTCTGAAATCTAGTGTGCACCATTCCTGCATTTTGATCAAGGGCTCGCATTTCAGTCTGCACCCTATAGGTAGGGGTCCGATCCATCATCAATTCATAACTTTTGCAGGTGTGCTCATCATGGCCTACTGGCCTACAAAAATTACAGAACAATTGATGGAATGTCTGCGTATATTTATGTAATAGATGACAATTATCCATCGATGTTTTCCTCCTATCTAAAAAATCATGCACCTTAATGTAGGTGCTACGCTCGGTCCCTCTTGTGCCTCTCATATTAATGGCATCGACCCTCCTCCCACCAAGTAGTTCATGAAGACTGGACAATGGTCCTTCTCATGCCCCTGGCCTTTGCATTTTATGCACCATACCTCCTCATGCACCTCTGGGCGAGTTGTCCTATTTCAAACTCTACATTTCCAGACATAAATTTTTCAGTTTCACATGGATTTGTTGGACTCTCAAGTCAGGATCTTGTATTGGGGTCTCGTGCAGTATCATTGCAATCTCCAAAGCTTCGGCTTGGGTGGATAACTTCTGCTACGACAACGCCATTCTTAGATTTGACATTAGTGACGCTACAAACCATGCGCAGTGTTGCCCATCTGTCAAGGTCATGTTATCTTCACGAATCATACTCTTCAGTCTCTGATCCAACTCCCATGAGGGCTTGTCTGGAAGCATCATGATTTCCTTAAACCCGATAATCGACCATGTATTTGATTTTGACCTACTAAATTCCTTGTTCAACACAACCTGGATATTTGCGACCCTCGCATTTGGATGGTCATTAGAATGCTTAATGTACCATGTCAGTGCACGATCCTACAACGCACTTACTAGCATTTCCTTATTTATATTGTCATCCACGAATCCTTGCGCTTCCCATACAACTTTTACTATGAACCAAAATTGGTCCGAATCTTCGTTCCCTACTCCTCTGAACACTGACAACTTTATGGCACTCGCCATATTAAACTGTGGTGGTGGCAGAGGTGGTGTTGGTGGAGATTGGGGTGAATATGGTGAAACTGGTGGTGGTGTAGGTGGAGGTGGTATGTGTAGAATTCACTGCCTTATCAGACCGATCACACTTCTTGGTGAAACTTTCGCGAGATCTTCCTCGATTTCTCAGCGAGGCGAAATCAAGGGGCTAGTTTCTAATTCTTCACTACTTCCATTTCTGTAGATCTTCCCACTTCGTGTGGCCCTAAACATCAATTTATTCACATAACCTTATTTTCATACAATAGCATTTTAAATTCACTGTACTTACCTCGCGGTCCTTTGAGGAAGCGTCGGTCCGCCTTGCTGTAGCTGACTGATGTATCTACCACAAAATCAGTGATAAACCCTCCTATAATTTGATCGAGCCAATGGTGCACAACACAAGCGATCTTATCTTCTGATGATTCTAGTCCGCGCACCAACTCTGGAGTCCACACGATTGGGTTGTCAAGCCTACACCTTCCCTGATTGTCTGCTAGCTTCGCTACCCACTCGTACAATTCAAAGGGGAAGGATGAAAATAAAATTTCGTGGATTCCTATATACACGTAGCACTCTAATGACTTTTCCTTAGATACTCGCGGATTCCTATTTTCCTGCACATAAACTTGTGAATCTTTCTATCTAGCCACTTTTCAATTTCTTTCTTTATTTGATTCCAGTGACATGACATCAAACATCTCTTATGCAGATCCCAGTCCCGATAATGGAACCATTTGTTGGCTTGTTGGGGCTTGACCCACGTTCAGAGGTGATTTAGCCAAACAAATCCCGGTACTATTGGCCCTTTTGGCAACAGTCCATGCAGCGCAGACTAGCGTCTCACTTGAAGTAGTATGGGAGGGTGCTAGAACCAAGTTTCCACACCCTGGAGATGTCTAATGAGTTTGAGTGGTCTGCGGTTCAACCTGGCGCGTGCGTTGCTACGCGCACTTTCCCGTACTTCATAGCCTGTGATGCTACCTTTGCACGGCCTTGATCAAGGGTCAAACACTATTATTACCCAAGTTCTTACTAGTAATCCAATATTAGTTGATTAACTTAGCTTAATTTTATGCTTTCAGTTATAGTTAACAATATTCACAATTCACACAAGTGCATGCAGTAAATAAACAGTGTAATTGAAATTTATATCCAGCAGATAATAACCCAAGAACATATACATGAAATTAAGATAAACCTTCTCTTTACTATTCTCTTCCTTTGGTTACAGACTCGACTCCGCGCTGTGCACTCAGCTGCAGGGGTCTGCGCACTCAGTTGCAGACTCTATTAGGCCTCTACGCACTCAGATGTAGAGCCTTTTCCTACTCTACGACACACTTAGACTCCCGCTCCTTTCTTCTAATGTGCTATCTATCTTATTCCATTCTCTCTCTTTACAACTTAGAGGCTTGCTCTATTTATATAATCCCATGGTCCACGGACCATGGGTAGATCGACATTACATTCAAAACTAGGGTGGACAACCCTATGACTCTCACATACATTTCCCGCCCACAATTTGCGGAGCTTTACAACAATATCAACTCAAACCTTGGGCTTTTAGCCCTAAAACCTGCCTTGGGGGCATTCCATGCCCAATAAATGCACCCCCTTGTATCGAAAAATATGTTGCACCTAGGTAGAGGAACACTACAGACAGAGATGCTCTGGTAGACTCTAATGGGGTGCGTCAGGCACAATTTCCTAAGTTTTTTTTTTCAGTTTTGCCTCAAATTGTGTCAAGATCTGTGCATGGGAAAGAGCCTAATTGATTCCTTGTTTATGTTTCAGGTACCCATTAGCACAAAATGGTATTCATTTGGCAAGAAAGAGAACATGAGTAACAAAATTTGAATGCAGAAAACAACCGTGCTACCATCCAGGCGCTAAAAAATTGTGGTTTATTGAAATTCTTCTGACTTCCTGGTATGAGGCAACAAATGGATTTGTTGAAGTACCTTGTCCATTCATGGGATATTTAGGCACATGTTTTCATGTTTGGGGAGAATCTTCTCGAGATACAAGTAGAGGATATTTACTTTCTAGTAGTATTATCAAAGCAAGGTGCACCCATATCTCTTCTAGGTGGAAGAAGTGGCGATGAGATGGTGAAAGACAATGTCACTACCTATTGTAGACCTCAAGCCCTTCCTACTAGGGATGGAAATATAAACATAAAAAATGTAACCCAATTACCTCTGAGAACATTCTTGTTCGTTATCGCAAGATTGACAAGTAGAACAACACTACATATAGCAAGAAGATATTACATGCAGTATGGGATTGAATGTCTAGAGCCACTAGTATTCAATTGGAGTGAGGGTGTCTTGGTCAACTTGAAGGAACAAATTACTAAAGAAAAGGAGGGAAATTTGAAGAACTTTAGTTATGACGCGATCTTAGTCTCTTTTTCTCTAGAGTGTGTACCACTACTGCAACCTCAACAGATTTTACTTGAGAACATCGATCTGAGGAGCCCACGAATGAGGAGGTGGATAGACCATATGAGCCGACATGCAGACCCATTAGCGATCAAATTTTCACCAGACTTCTTTGGGTGGCTACGTAGGTAGTTCATCATCATTGATGATTATTCTTACACAGGGATGAATTTTTGCGATGACCTTGAGCTCTAGTTTCTTAAGGGTGAGCAGTGGGATGATTCAGGTAAGATACTTTGACCATTAAGTTTTTTAAAGTTTTAAGATTTTTTTTTGTGTTTTTTATGTTCCTGAGATGAAAATATTTGATGTTTTCATGCAGACATTAGACCTGTTCAACCAGTAGGTGCTACATATCTCTGTCGCCTAGAGAGACAACCAAAGGAGGAGACAATGGGACTAGTACGGGTCACTGCAGTAGGACGGGATGCACTACAAGATCTAGATGTAGCAAATATCCTATTAGAGGTGGAGCACCACATGGAAGGACTGACAAATGAGATTGTTAAGGCTGTGGTCGATCAAATTCCATTACAGTTTTAGCAACACACAATTAGAGTGCCTAGTCATATTGGTCGATTATTGTGCACAATAGCTCATGCAGTGTCGTTTTATCATGAGCACCACTAATTTTTCTACTTATATGTTTTTCATATAGTTTTTATATGGACAATGTATCCATACGTGTACACATTTCCTAGTTCCTATTCTTCTTTCAATATGATGTGATGTGAATTGAAAGTTATTTAAATTCTTTGCAAATGTTGATCTAAAAAAACATTAGCTAGGGAATCTTCTAATGTTTTTAGAATTCTAGAAATATGTTCATATCATATGAAATCGAAATTTCTTTCTAGAAGATGCACTCTCAAAACCATGTAAAGGATGGCAAAATTTCTCACTAAATAAATATTCATGAGTTATATTACTACAAGATGTGAGTCAAGCCTGATAATTATATGACAAAAACCATGTGAAATGACATCAGAAAGGAGCTCAACCACTACTTTATACTCAATGATGTTGTTAGTCAAGTGACCAATGCAAATCCCTTGCATAATCACTAGCACACCATTTAGAACAAAGACAACCCATATTGCAGAGGATATGTTATGAGTACTACGACTAGCACCATTGACATAACCAATATATGGTTCAAGAGAGGTTGACATTTGTAGTCCAAAAGTAAAAAGAATTGACAAAAACCATGGGAAACTCTGAAAAACACACTGCAAACACACTCAACAAATTTATAGACAATATGTACACATTGTACTATGCATGGGATAAAACATAGTATTTTTTGAGGTACAACCCATTTCAAGGTTGCGCCAATGGAACTCCATCAAGATCTACTAACTCATAAGACCCTTTTTCAAGGACTTGCTTGACAATGTAAGAACCCAACCACATAGGCTAGAAATTTCCTCAACCTAACTTGTTTTCCACTTGTTCATATAAGAGAACCATATCTCCTTCCGAGAAGATTATAGGCTTGCCACTTTTGTCATTTTGCGCTTTGATGCATATTTTATGGGCTTCATTAGCTACTGCGACATCACATCGGGTTTCATTTGAATGAGTTAGATGTAAAAGAAGCTCCTCTGTGGAAGTAGCACGAAGAAGTTTTATAGCTAGTTTTAGCGATGGAATTGCACATTCGATGGGGAGGATCCCTTCCAGACCATTGACCAATTGGAAGGGTGTGAATCCAGTAACAATCCTAACTAAGGTTCGATATTCCCATAAGGCAACAAATAGAAGCAAGTTCCAGTCCGATTTGTGGACCCCTATCATACGTTGATGCATAGCCTTAAGAACCTTGTTAATCGCCTCAACTTATACGTTAGCCTGAGGATAATGGGAAGTGGAATTTCATGTGAAAGTCCAAATTTGGAAGACAATTTATTCATCATATGATTTCAAAAGTTCTTCCCGTGATCTGTTACTATTTCTTGTGAAACACTGAACCTAGCAATCACGTGGTTGAAGAAAAAGTATGCAGCCATTTCGTCGGTATTATTGAATGTAGGGATCATTTTGACCCACTTAGTAAAGTAGTCAACAACGACAATGGTATATCCATGCCCCCCCGATTGAATGAGGGTTACATGTCATAAAAATCAATGCCCCATTTCGTAAAGGGACCAATGGTGACAACAAGATGCAATGGAGCAGGTGGAGCGTGGAATTTACTATCATAGATGTGGCATGCATGACATTTCTGGACTGCGAGGATACAATCGCAGAAAATGGTGGGCCAAAACTAAATGTCACATAATATTTATTGCATCGTAGTGTAACCAGATAAATTTCCACCACATGCCCTCGAGTGGCATTCATTCAATACTTTCTTGGCCTCCTCAAGAGTGAAACACCTACATAAAATCGTATTGATACCATGACGTTAAAGGGTGTCGTTGATAATCACATAGTTTCAGGATTGGTATTAGATATGTCACTACTCTGAGCGAGGTATTAGGATGGAAAGTATGGGTCTACAGATAGATGAGAAAATATACATACCATGAGTTAGATGACGAGATCAGGAACAATGACTTGTCTAGTATGGAATATTCATATGTATATTCAACATAAAGGGAAGGGAGATCACACATTAGCTCGGGAAAAACTAAAGATTTCTTCAACTTGGATTTGAAGAATTTGAGGTAGAAATATTGGAGAGTAATGATCCACTTAGAGTATTCCCCCCCTAACAATTGATGTGACAATATATATCTCATATGGTTTCAATCCGAAATGAACAAATTTTTTCGAATCAAGATGTAATGACGAAATCTCTAGACGGCTTGAATGACTGCCAAAGCTAACTTTTCCACATGAGTATACTAGATCTCAGTATCGTTGAGGTTTTGACTCATATAATAAATGGGATGTTCAGTCCCGATATCGTATTCTTGGACCAACGCCATAGCTATAGTAGAGATGGTAGCAATAAGGTACATGAAATAATCGTGCTGATAGTCGAGGGAAAATAAAATAGATTCCCAAACCAATACATATTTCAAGGCATAAAACACTTTCTACACAACATCATCCCAATGGAAGGGAATCCCTTTCTTTAGTAAGTGAGTAAATCATTTGGTTAGTCCAGCATAGTTAGGGACGAACCTCCTTAGGAAGTTGGCTTTCTCTTGGAGTCTTTGTAACTAAACAAGAGTGGAAGGCGCATGAAAGTTAATGATTTCTTGGAGTTTTAAAGGATCAATACAAATTCCTTGTTTCAAAATGATGAAGCCAAGGAGTCGACCAGAACCAACCTAGAACAAACATTTGTGTGGGTTGAGTCAAATATTATAATGTTTGCAATGGAGAAAAATGGCCCGTAAATGCACGGCGTGATCAACCCAATGCTTAGAGTGAGCAGGAAAATCACCCAAATAGAGTTGTACGATGTTCTTGATATCATGGAAAGAATAGTCCATTGCACATTGAAATGTGGCCCTTGCGTTCTTTAAGCCTAAAGGTAGTTTTTTATAAGAAAAAGTACCTCAGGGAAAAATAAAGGTGGTTTTTGGTTGGTCTGCTAAGAGAATGTTGATCTGATTATAGATCGATAATCCATCGATAAAAGAATGCATCCAGCGCAGTCATCAACAATATGGTCAATAAACGGGGTCGGGTAGTTGTCCTTTAGACAAGCTCGATTTACGTCCTGATAATCGACACATACTTGGTTCGTGCCTTGTTTCTTCATGACAGGGATAACGTTCAATACCCAATCATTTAAAGGAACAGGGTATATGAAACCAACCCAAATACACTTTTTGATTTAAGCTTTTATGCCAACAACCTTCTTGGGATTGACCAGACGAATGCGCTTCTAGACAGGTTTGGCATCATGATACGTCTTGATTTCATGCACTATGATGTTTGGGTCAATACTTGGAATTTCCTTGTATGTCCAAGCAAAGGAATCTCTGAACTCACATAAAAGGGATTGATAAATCTTGATTTCAGATGAAGTACAAGAAGCTTCGATGTATATTTTTTTTTACTATTCTTGGTTTAATCGAAATATCGAGAGGAATGGTTTCTTTGATATTCAAAAGGTTCTTTTCAGAGTTGATCTAATGAATGGAAACATAATCCGTAAAGGGTTCGATAAAATTAGGTAGGTATACACCACTGACATTATATTCAATGGTATATGGAAAGGAGGAATGGTGATGATGTTTGTCCCACAATGCATTGTTTGACATCATGATTTCCATGATGCTTTCGTTGGTAGAGAATGTACGCAAAAAAGGATTAGAGGGCGTGCCATAATCTAGTGATCGATCTACCCAATTAATCGAAGAAAAAGTATGGGTCACACAAGCCAAGTTGATGGATTTATAATCTTGCTAAACAGGGCTAAGCAACATTCGGTTCCCAAAATTTTTGATGTCAATTCATCAAAGACAATCCATGAATCGACCATGGTCGTAGATGATGATATCATGTTGATATAAGAAACAAAAGTGGAGGAGATAGGAAGGGGATGGGGAGGGTGTAAAAAAGTTCCCATAAGCGATGAATACCTCAATAAGCCAACTCCAACATGTTGATAAGAATGTAGGGCTTCCCCTACAAGAGGGACACGTATAGTAACATTGGAATCAGAGGAAAAAAAGGTAAGTTTATATATTGCCACGATCCTACCTTTATGGGTAAAGGTGATCATTCATAAGTAATTTGAAATGAAGATAACCATAGCATAAACCCATGTACATCCTAGTAGAAGATTATAATCTAAAGGTCTATCAATAACTTCTACTTCAACAGAGACGACTTTGTCCCCTAATTCCACTTGGAGGGAATTCAAAATCCCACAAGTTTTGTATGTCCTTACATCACAGGCTTTTAATGTGGTGGTTGATTGACTTAGTTGGGGTGAACCAATCACCTTCCAACATGATAAAGACATGATGTAGGTCGAGGATCCATCGTCCAAAATAGAGCGATGAATGTTATTATCATGGACAACAACCTAGATCATAAAATATAACTGAGCTGAAAGTCGAGAGGTATAGTTTCCATGAGAGAAAACCACTAGGTTGGAATTAGATAGATCCACACATTCGATAGTTGACAATCAGGCCTTATTTTGGGTGGGGCAATTTTGCAACACCCTAAGAGTCGACATAGATGAAGGAGACTGAGCCAAGTCTTCAACTATGTTGTAATTTTGAGGGACTCTCGAATGAGGGTTTAAAGAAGACTTATGGATAACACCCTTAAGAGGCTTGATATTCAATTTCGTAGGAACCATAGGTAGAACATGATCAGATGAAGGTGGTGTCGAACTGGAATGTTTATCAGTAGCCTGAATGTTCGATGGATTCACATTACCATCATCCTTATTTTGAGTGGCCACCATGACATCATTTCTCATTAGAAGACGAATTTGTTTGTTTATCCCGCGGTGAGGAGTATTTCTTTTTTGACCTTTACCTTTCTTCTTGCTTCCAGGTTGTTGTTGAAACTTTCCTTCATTATATGAGATAACACTTATCTCAGAAGTTGAAGTCGCAGGAGGATGAGATGGAGGGTATTATGTAGGAGAGGTAAGAGCAATTCTAGATGGTTTACTCGTCGATTGCAAACTAGAAGAACCTATAATTCCATCGAAAACATGAGATTCTTTACCAGGTGGAGGAGGTGTTAGTTCCATTCTTCGCATCCTGTCACCAGGGATCAAAATGGGCTCTTACTATATTTGGTTTTCAAAGATGTTTTGCACATGAGTTTCAATGAAAATCATATCCTAAGTATGTCCATTAGAAGTAGCTTGGAAACATCTTTCCAAAGGTATATCACACTCTCGTAACCGGTTTCTGGATCAGAAGATATGATCGAAATGAATGATTGATTCTTGGTTATGCATGTTTTAAGGTCATTTGCTGCACACCGGGACAAGTTTACCACAAAATCAGTTTCTAAAGTAATGGACATGAATTTTACAAAAGTGAAATAATATTTGTCATTCACATACCAAATAATAAAAATATCCTTCAGTTTATGCACAAGTGTTACTATGTGGGAGATATGCAGTGATATTTGAAGCCTAAATTAAAACAAAACAAATTTTGCATTTGTTTTACTGTTTTAGTCATTGTAGTGCGGTGCCATTTTACAACACATGGAAAGTAATTTTGAGAAACACAAGGATTTTTTTGTCAACCATGAGCCATAAAACAAAAACCTCTTTCAGTTTATTCACAGGTATCATGAATTGGAATATTTGACTAGATATTTACAACCTATTTTTATAGATTTAAGTATTTAATGATTTCCTGTTTTAGAGATTATTTTGTGGCACATATTCCGAGAAACTGGAAAGTAATTTACAAAATTTGAGAGAGGTTTTTCTCAAACACGACCTTATCTAAAAAACCTATTTTATATTTTTAACAGGCGTTATGGTTCAAGATATTTGAGTTCATCTTTGACCCCTATTTTCAAAAATTTGGTCCAAATTTAATGTAACTGTTTCTATCTTTAGGGAGATGGTTGAGCTCAAGTCCCTTAGTATAGGGATGAGATAATTGTTACACTGAAATTTGTCACCATGACTATTTGCAGTTAATGTGGCTCCATCAATAGTCATATTATCCTCCTTGTCAAGCCTTATACCTCTGCTCTCCATGTCAAACTTCAAAAAAGAGAGAAAGTCATTAAAAATCATGTTTATCTCTAGGTACGTAGGTTCTCTCTACCTTGCCTGCGTGTACGCATCCCAAGCTCATTGTACCTGCGTACTTGTATGCTATGTAAGTCAAGGGATGGGTGCATACTCCTGTAAAGGTTAAAAGGCGTGAGTTTCATCTTAAAAAAGTTACTTGTGGTCACTTCTAGAGCTTTCTAGAAGAGTGTTTGACGTGTATTAAGCCTCCAGATGGTTCATGCATCCCTATGAAAGAGGAACTTATCCCATCAAGAGAGGAGCTACCCCATCCAAAGAGAGGATTATCCCATTGATGGTGGACCTGATTAACTTCATCTAGAACACTATAAATACAAGCATTGGGCCAGAAGGAGGGAGGTTGAAAGATGAATATTCCTAAGGGTAGATGCTGCTGGAATTAGGACTTCCTTGTAGAAGCTTGTGAGGAGAGATTACCATCCTTTCTTGTTTCATTTGGAAGTGGGTGAGCTTGTCAAAGTAGAGGAAAACTCTTGCTGGACCCTGGGAGGAACTTGCACAACACCAAGGCTCAGGTTGTAATGGTTTCTTTTTTGTTTCCTATTAATACAAATAAGTCCATTCTTCTCAATGATTTGTTGTTAATGAATTGTTTCATATGCTCCTTGGTCTATATGTTGAATATGTTTTGTTTTATGAGATATTCAGGTGTTATGTAATCGTTTGATTGTTAGTGTATGCAGGTTTCAAAGTGAAGGAAGAGCTCATCTGGATCGACGAGGCTAGACTACTACAACAGCGTTGGACTTCAGGTAGGATCGAAAAACACTTGGTTTCTCGTATGATAATGCATGTTTAGAGAAGGATTGCTCTTAATTGTCTTGTTTGTCACTAGAAAGTCTTAGGCTTCTAGGGAGGTTAGTTTTGTCCGCAAAAATAACTCTTTCCGCATGACAACCTTAACTGAGGGTGATATGCACGACATCGGCAAAATAGTGCGTGATGTCACCTCTGAGGCCCTCCAAAATTTCATGCAGGAGAACCAAATTGTGCCAGAGGCCGTTAGAGTGCAGTTGTAGGAATTGCAGGTATGCCCTCCTTAGGTTAATATATTTTCAACCAGCCTCACAGTCAGAACAATGGAAACAGACCAGATGTTGCATGCGTGCTTGACGAATACCCCAGTGCTACCATAAGGGGCACTAGTGACAATAGATGGGGCCGACAGGCCTACAGTTAGCGCACTAAAGGGTCTCAGTATCAACATAGTTGCACTCCCACGAGAGACCTTATATGTTTTATAGGATGGGATAATGACCGAGATGTGAGCTAGGGAGAGCCGCACATTGCAAGTCCTTAGTGAGAAGAAAATCAATATGGAACAATTGAACTTACAGCATGACAAAGTGGTGTCGCAGAATCAATAGCTGGTACATTTAATAGACGAAACTTACCAAAGCGTCCTGGAGCTGGCCATCCCAGCAGACATCCATGTAGAGGTGCGGATCCATAGGTTAGCAGCAGGGGTATGTGAGGGGAGGGAAGAAATGACAAAGGTTCAGCTGGATCTCAACCTTCAGATCACTAACCTGTGATTAAAGGCACAACCATCCACCCCCTCAGATGTCAAAGAACAACGTTATCATAGCGGGATTGGAGGGAATTGGAAATGCAGTGCGAGATTGTGCAAGCATGTTAGAAGAATCATTTGAGGGCCTCACAAATCTACAGGAGGAACCCAACATCCAATGCTTAGAGACAGAGGTGTGAGAGCTCTAATAGCAGTATGACAACGTCAAAGGAGTTGCACAGATGGTGGCCCTCACTCAAAGGCTCGCGCGGATGCAACAGGCTAAAGCACTGAAAGAACAGGTGGATGCGTCATGACATAAGGAAGCAGTCCTGAAGGCATGCGTTCAGCCTTTGATCGACGAGGCCTTCACCATCATAGCAGAAATTGAAGGCAAGCTTGCACAAATGCAGAGGCTGCATGCCTTAATGCAGAGAAGCACTTTTGACATAGTGGTCTCAGAACAACGTATGCAGCAGATCTAGCAAGCAACAACTTGGTGTGTTTCTGACCTTGCTATAGTGCGAGAACAATTGGAGGGACTCCGCGCAAGGATCTCCACATCCACAGAGTGACTTGAGGGCGAGTCATGATGTTTGTGTTGGGGGCTTTTTGGGCATGGAATCCCTGGAAGGCATGTTTTGGGGCATAAAGCCCAAGTTTTGACCGAATCTTATTGTAAAAGCTCTGTGAATTACAGGCGCACGGAACAAAAATGTAATAGAGTCATAGGGTTGTCCACCCTAGTTTTTGTAATGTAATGTCAGCTAGATAGACCTACCCATGGTCCATGGACGATGGGATTGTACAAATAGAGTGAGGTTCTAAGTGTAAAACATAACTAATAGAATAGAAGGATGAGAAGTCTAAGGGATTAAGTCAGAGTATAAAGTGTGTTTGTGGGTCATAGAGTAGGAGAAAGCTCTCCAACTGAGTGCGCAGAGGATTAGAAGTCTGCAGCTGAGTGTGTGGACCCCTACAACTGAGTGCGCAGGGCAAGTCGAGTCCGTAACCATTGGGAGAATCAATAAAGAGAAGTTTTGCTATAATTTTGTGTATATTTTCCTATTTTAATGCATGATTGGATATAATTTGCAAGTATACTCTTTATCTACTGGGCGAACCTGTATGAATGTTTTGTATTGTTAAGTATAACTTAAGAGATTTAAGTAGGAGAAGGTGCTTAATTAATACTGGAAGATAAATAAGGTCTTGGGAAATAATGCATAGCACAGCACAACCCTTGATTAGGGTTGCACGAAGGCAGCGTATCAGGCTACAAGGAACGAAAGGTATGTGAAGCCACCTGTGCACAGGAACACACAAAGGACGAGTCGAGCCTCTCAAACATCTCAAGGGTGTGGAACCCTGGTTCTAGAACCCTCCCATACTACTTTGAGTGAGACCTCAGTCTGCCCCTCACCGATTGTTGTCGTAAGAGCTAGTAGTACAGGGATTTGTTTGGATAATTAACTCCGAGCCTGAGTCAGGCCCCAACAAGCCAACAACCTCGAAAGGTGTTCTGTACTTACCATACTTACGCTAAATATGATCATGCATTCGATGAATTTTTCATGCAGTCCTGATCTTTCCCATTACTTGGTATCTTGGTCCTTTTCCTTGACTCCTTGGGAGTGATCTCATCATGTCACCTTTTCCTATAGTCACTGAGTGATGGATCGATGTGGTCATAGTGGGAGGTGACTACTGCCTAGATACTACTTGGAGGAGGCCCTAGGAGTCCCATCTATGCAATATATCCATGCAATACTGAAAGGAAAACTCGGGAAACACTGCATAGTTTGGAGGCACAAAAAACTGTTGCGGGATGGCAATCATGGGGGGACACCTCTATGCAGTTTCTGAATAGAGGGTAGTTGGACTGCTCTGTGCATTTTTGGAGAGAAGTGTTAGTTGCCTTACTACTCTGTGCATTTCTGGAGAGTAGTGATGGCTGGGGTCTCTTTTGGCTACGGGATTTCAGCAAGAAAGGGAGAAAGCTTGATGGTTGCAGAAGCAAAGTGCAATGTTTCAGGAAGCTTTATGAGGCTAGGTTGCTTGCGAAATGGATAAGAGTGAGATCAATGACAAAGATGTAAACAGTGATAGGACTCGACTGTGATCGCACATGGACACTGAGTGACACAATGTAGACCATCCAAAATGCATAAGAAATACTTTTCTTGATGCAACAACCTTCGTGACAAGAGTGCATGAAGTGAGTGTGAAACATATCTACATGATGACAACCACTCACACACACATAATTCCCTTGAAGCAAAACAACATTCCCTTTGCACGACAAACAACAACCCCTATGCCAAAAGATGACACATGTTGTATAAAGATGAGAACACGGATAACTCTTAATATCGAGGGGAGATTGAAATCATTAGCTTACCAACAAGTAACCAATGATAATTGATCATAGGATCTAAGGTAGGCTTCGAAATTTTCATGCGAGCTAATATTTTGGAGGGTGCTTGTAGCCGCTACAACATGTTTTTAAACACTTGTTAGTCATTTTAATTTGACCATATGTTTCAGGGTGATATGTTTTTAACTATGTTAGCTATGTTCCATATAGTTTAAATAACTCGTATTAAAATTTTCTTATGAAGGTGGGGTCCTAATCCAAGAAAATGGAAGTAGGCATTCCAAGTAAGTTAAAAATATAATCAAGAAAAACTTGGTCAACTAAGGATGTAAGAAAAGGGTGTGATAAGGTACAAAATGATTGTATTTGGAGAGAGAGGTGAATGCCACCATGATCACAAAATTATTTCCCACCCTATGAAGTCCACCTATAATATCCTGTTGAAGGCTCGAAACTATCTACCTACAACACTATAAGGGAGACCACCCGGTCTGGACCTTAAAGCAGGTCCTTCTCTGTTTAGAATGGTGGTTCCAACTAGTTTAACTAGGTCCATTTACCTTTTCCCTATTATTATTGGTTTAAGATGTGTCTTTAATTACCAATAGGCAGGGCCATCAGATCGTTTGTTTTTGTTGAACATGCAAGAGAATGACCCTTAAGCTATTTTAACAACACAACCAAACCACTCTAAAGTTTTTCCTCTTTAAAATAAGACTTCTAGAATGAAAAAGGTATGATAACACATGCTAGATCTGCAAGATCTAATACAAGATGCAATTAATCTAACCTATCTCGATTGAAGGAAAGAGATATCCTTCTCTCAATCGAGAGCCAATTAACTTAACAGGGAAAATAAGCTTTAAATAATTAGAATTAAAATGAAGGAATTAGATCAATGAGATAGCAAACAAGATCTGATTCCTTTATGTAGATCTTCTTCTAGATCCATCGCATTCAATTTCTTTTTTGATCGACGTTTTGAACCAACAACGGTGGTTCATCTTCAGGATGAAATAATTATTGAAAGATTGGTCTTATTTTTTTTTTCAAATATATAGAGATGTGTGAGATGCTTAGCCGACAGATATTTGAATTAATTAAATTATTTTTAATTGTTCTATTTGTTTTATAAATTAATTGTATTTTTGTGATATTTCAAAATTATTATGGTATTTTTTTTTAATAATAATTTATTTGTATTAATTATTTCATATTTTAATTCTATTATTTTAATTATATTTAAATTCTATTTATTTTAATCAATTAATTTATTCTAATTATTTTAATTTTAATTAATTTATAATTAAAATTAAATATGTATATGTATTTTAATTAATTATTAATTTAATAGTTTATTAATTTTAATTATTATGATACTTTATTTATTAATTATATTTTATTTAATTATTTTTATGGCTAATCTATTTTCTATACTATTTGCTTTTATTCCTTGTTAGCATAAATACTAAGATTCAAACACACTTAGTAATAGTTACATAAGGCCCATAATTGAAAATATATCCAATTCCTTATTTATCATGGGCATAAGAACTAAAAATATTCATGATGAATTACTAAATTAGTTCAGATAAGACATCATGTATGCAAGCAAACAATTATTTTCCTAAATCGTAAGATAGCTTGCTAATCTAAGATCATAACTATTTGTTCATAATATATATATATATATATATAAAAGAATATATGAACAAATAGTTATGATCTTAGATTAGCAAGCTATCTTACGATTTAGGAAAATATATATTTCAGTTTTCAAATTTATTTAAAATCAAGTCTATAGAATAGCCTAATCAAGCTTTTAAATGAATTAAGAATGAAAACTCAACAATACGGCATGAAGCCAACAACTAATTCATACATTTGTAAATGTAAATTGAAAAAGTGAGAAAGAATTTTCATCCATGAATTCAACAAACAGTAGTTCTATATGAAAATTAGTGAAACAAATCTTTATTAATAAAAGAAAATCGAATTACAAAACTTCACATTATGTCAGTAGTGCACAATCTCATAGGTCTATAATCGATCTCTTCTTGCAAAAATGGCCTCCCCCTTACAACAATAGTACATAATCAAAAAAGGTTTCTCCACAAACAGATGAAAACACAAAAATATCAAGCCTTATTCCCCCAGGATTCCTCTCAGCTACAACTCTAAATCCTCATTACAATAGTGCTTTTAGGAATTCAAGAATTGCAAAGCAGAGAAGCTTTTAATACATTCTATAATCTGCTATTTATAAATTTTTACAAAAATAACTCTCCAAAAGAAAGTTGTTGAAGAATAGATCTGCTCCATCAATTTTCATTGGGCCAAAATACCATCCTTCTCTTTCCAGAGTATTCTCATTAATTGAGATCTTCTTCTCCTCATCTCTTCAACTATTTCCCTACAAAAAAACCAATCAAAATTAAATTAAAATGCAAAAATAAAATCAAAATACCAAATCTGGAATTAAAACATATCCAATCAAACTTAATTAAATAATTAAATGAAAAAGAAATATGAGCATTATATTGATGATTTTGAGGATCTAATTGGTCAAGGAGAACATGGATGAATGAATCTTCACTCAGTAGAGGCTGTGGGCAAATGAAAATGTAGAAAATAAAACTCAAAAAATTGATTTTGTTTAGAAATTCAGAGCTAGATATTTTGCTGAATTTTAGTCCCATAAAATGATCATATATGGTTTTGCAACCACTTAATAAATAATCTCCATGATGTTATCTATCCAACAAGCTATGTTGGGCCTCATTTGGTGAAGTAAAACTCAATTTATGAGCTTCGAAATATGATAAGTCAAAACTGCCAGAATTCTAGAAACTCTGTTCTCTCAGCTAAAAATTAAATTTTTAAATTAAATTCTAATCCTAAATTAAAATTTTAATTGATTCTAATTATGAAACTAATTAATTACTTATAAAATAATTAAATAATTTAAAAAATTAATTAAAATATTATCATATTTATTAATATTATAATTTAATTATAAAAATTATAATATTATATTAAAATTAAAATATAATTATTATAATAAAAAATAATATTTATTATATAGTAACTATTATAAACTTAAAACAAAACAATATTATGTGAGGTGAGGGAGAATGGAGGGATAAGGACGTGAGGTGGACGGTGAGTGAGGTCACAAAGTCGGAAGACATAAGGAGCCAAAAACCAAAAACTTAGGATAAAAAAAATAACCAATCACATGAAAAATCAAATCACACATCGCGAAATTTTAAATGAAGTGCTTAATAATTTTGCAATATGTGATATCACATGTTTTATATTGCATCACATTTTTATTCCGTATCACATTTTATTTTGGCGTGATTTAAATTGGGATTTTGGAAGGAAGAAGCTAATGTGCAGCGGGGCCATGTGGAATTATAAATTCTACAAAATGAACTACAACCACTTTGCAATTTTGAGATTTCGGGTTTGACAATTTGTTTTAAAATAAGAAATTGGAATAGCTTACCGAGATCCCAAAAACATGTTCTTAACTGTTTTACAAATTTTAGGTAATTTTGTAAGACCATTAGTGAAAAATTAAAAAATTAGTAAAAGTTAAATAAGAGTTAATATTTACAATGAATGAGTATTTTAATTGCAAAGTTAAAAATTATGCATTTTATACGTAAATTCAATCGAGGCAAGAAAATGATCCGGATTTAAACAGGAACGCAACAAATTACAGAGACAACCATATACACAAAGATGCAGCGGAAACAATACTTCATTTCATTAATGGAAAATACTGAAACATGCTTACAATCAGAATGGAAATAAACTAGCTAGGGCGATGGTAGCTTATCTCTGAGAAGAGATGTGATGGCTACATGCCTCTGAACAGTGTTACAATGAGGCTCGAAGGCCTATTTATTGTTTGAGACACAATGAAAAACCCTTCACATTCCAAAACCTAACCCTAGGAGATGAAACGCCAAACTGTGGGCCCCGTTTAGGGGTAAGTTGGTACATCAACTTCCCGGGGTCGTAGCTTTAGCATATGATCTCTGTTTGACGCGTACAATAGCTCATTAGAAAGATCTATTCGAGCACTATCATTGTTGGAACGGGCAACATCGATCCATTACATGGACCCATGTTGCCCTCGGATTCCCCAAAAAAACGTCGTTTAGGGCCTCAAAACGGCTTCGGAAGTTCAGGACCCGAAAAACTGCTAAAAATAGTAAGTTGTGCTACAATTAAGGAAACTGAAAATGCTGAGAAAGACAATGGTGGGGGTCCAGGTGGACTTGGCAGGTGGCCACCAATATCCACCTAGATCAGATAGTATAAAGGAAATCAAAAAAGAGAATTGCAATGGGTGAGTTTGTGATACCATTGGCTTGAATAAAGGAAGATAAAGACTCAAATGTTGATTGTATAGCTTGATAAGCTAAATTTGTAAGTGATAGTGGCATCTTGTCTCCAAAAGAATCAACGGTGAAAGGGGTTAGCCGGATCCAAGGATCTATGGGGCCATCAAGAATAGTAGATACCATTGAAATGGTCAAAGGAACCTCAAGTGGTGGAAGAGGGAAGCACCCTAAAAGCGAGAAACCCTTGAACAAGCTGATACAAATGCTAACAAAAGTGTCAGGGGAACCACCCATTGAAGGAATAATGCTAATTGGTGACGACTGAAACTTGGGGGTACAAAAATATAATTGATCCAAAGTCATAATTTTCCCTTCATAAGGGAAAATAAGTTAGTAAACCAATGAGACAATGGCTCTTATTTCGTAGATCCAACTATGTCCTAAAGGAACATTGTAATCGAGCAAGCGATCGACAACTTCATTATCAACAAAATCATCTTTTCCCCCAAGAGTGGTGGGGAAGCTAGTAATATATCCTTTAGGGGTAAAAGTGTGACCATGAAATGCTTTCAAAGAATTTGATGGTAGAGAAAGATTGGGTGAACTTAGGGTTGAGCCAACAGGAAGCAACCATCACGCAGGTAGATGCACCTTCATTGATGACAGTGCGGTGAATGACTCTACCTTTCGCATGAACTATTCTTGAAAAGAAAGGTGATGGGAAAGGAGTAGTGTACATTTATCCATGTTGAAAACAACTAGGTTGGATTCATAAGGCTGTATGTTGTCTATAGCCGAAAGCAGAGCTTTCTATTATGTTGGACAAGTTTGTAATACTTCGAGAGTGGACATAACACAAGGTATCTGTGTGGGATCTTCTACAATATTGTAGCTCTCGGTGGCGCGAGCAAATAAATTGTGCGTAATATGATAAAGTGTTCCCTTACGGGGATGAACAAAAGGGTCAACAATGGGATTCTCGACGTACAACTCATTAGGTGGAGGCAGCGTAGAAGATGATGGGGCATCCAAAGTGTCAGGGACAAGACTCTTATAATTCTTGGCTCAAGTATGTAGACTAATTGTCTTAAAAGCGTAGACAATTGACAATCCTTCTCTAGAAGGAGGGGGATGAGAATGACCATTACCCCCTTTCGGGGGTGGGGGTGGCTTCGAAACGAGGTGTTTCTACTACTGCTGATAGGTAAGGAAAGGGCTATTAAGGACAACAGGGGTCTTAGAATCCTTTCATGCAAGGATATCTTATGCATAGCTATAAACGAGGACATTTGTAATCAAATGATCATCGATAGAAATCTTGCAAGGAAACTATTGACAATGTTGGACCCGCCAAAATTCAAGGGATCTCCCCAATATGAAGTCCCAACTAGACCTCACACCATTTGGAGTAGGAGTCCCAGCAATGGGTGGTAATGTTATCCCTTGACCGCGGAAATGCGTAGAGGAAAGTATAATAACTTTGTGTAAGAGCAAGTGTGTGACCCTGCGGAGAGTCAAGTGCGATGCATGAAGGTTCCAACACATGGAGGGAAAATGAAGTGTGCCCCTTAGATGTCTATAATACTACGCAGCTTGAAAGCAACACATGAGTGAAATGACATCACAAGTTAGGATGCATAATAGTCCACAAGTTAAAGTGATGAGTTAATCCAACAACATTCATTCAACAAGATTTGTACAAATGCAGAAAAATAATTCATAAGCATATGCATAAGTTAAATAACATGAATTTCCAATACAACAAGAGTAGTCCTACTATATTAACAACATATGCATGAAGGCTTGTTGGCTCTGATTTTATTATTATAAGTGAAAGTTCCATTCATACATACATTGATTACCACTAGCCCCAATAGTGGAACATTATAGTCAATAACACTTGCTCCTCCAAATAAGTATACTCGCTCTATGCTATGGAGAAGCCAAGGCTCTTCACAATACTCCCAAGCTCTTTCTAAGCCTAAGCCTAGCCAAAATCTTGGCTCCCAGAATCTTATTACATGAGTTATAAGGTTCTATTTATAACAAGAGGGGTGACTCTTCAACTCCCTTTTGTGACCTTTGGACTACCCTCACGAATCTTCAACTTCTTTAAAAAATGACATATTACGTTACATGATGAATTTTCATATTCCAATACTGACACTTGGAATTTCACTTACAACATAATAAAAAATACTACATTTTCCACTTGTACCCATATAAGACAAAATCGGGTATGGAAAACCTAGCAAGACACAACACTATGATTCTGGAGTTTGGGGGAATTCCAGCTTAGCAACCTCCACTTGTTGCTTCTCGGTCACATATAGGTGCCAAGCTTGGTATTATGTGATGGTGTCCCCAAACTGCTTAACGATGTCTTGCTGGAAGCAGACTCTAGACTCGATGGCATCCGGGTACATTGTCTTGGAACATATGTCCAACTCGTTTTGAACCAAGAGCAACATTGTTTTGACTTTGGCGGGACCACCGTTGAACTTTTTCATGTCGTGTGTGCTCAAATCTAGGTCTTCCCTTTTGACCTTTTGTCTTAGCTGCTCTAAGTACTCTTTGAACTTCTGCCAGACTTGGTTCTTAGGTTTAGCTTTGGTGAGGGAACCGATTGATTGGATTTGGTGTGTTCTCACCAAGACATCCAAACTTCTATACAACCGCACATTTGAGGTCTGTGTACTGCCAATGAATGAGGCGAGTTGCTTGTTGTTCTGAATAAACATTCGAACCGTTGCTTTCTCCAGCTCTACCTGTGGCTTCATTTTCTTCACTAAGTCAAGTGGGGCCCCTTTGAACTGCATTGTCCACTCCTGTACGTAGGTGATGGTAGCATATATATTTTTGAGAGTCTTAAAAAACTCTTTCCTCTACTATTTCAAATCATGCAATTGGACAACTGGTTTATGCATGGTGACAAACTCGTCATAGAGCTTTCGCATGGTTTCTCCAAGTGTTGATACTTCAGCGATTATCATTGGTCTCATCTCCTCCAATGTAGAAACTGCATTTTGCGTTGTTGTTCATAGTTGTTCTACCTCTTGCCTGGCAGCCTGCAAGTTCTTTGCTAGTTTCTCATTCTCGGTCGTCAAATATTGAACATTTGATCTTGTTGCTCCTGCATAGGCCAAGCTAGCTTTAGCAATGGCAGTTGGATTCTTCTTGGTATCTAACACTATCACCCTTTCTTTAATGAATGCAGGTGAAGCGTGATCATCCAGAAAGTTATTCCTCTGCGCTTGTACAATCCACTTTGCGAACTTATCGAATGATAGGTTGTACACATCCATGATTGGATCATCATCAAGGAGGAAA
This sequence comes from Pinus taeda, assembly GCA_000404065.3. Classification (NCBI taxonomy): domain Eukaryota; kingdom Viridiplantae; phylum Streptophyta; class Pinopsida; order Pinales; family Pinaceae; genus Pinus; species Pinus taeda. The sequence continues at coordinate 87,903 of APFE030618862.1, forward strand.
ACATCTCCCTGCTTGCTCGGGGTTGGCTCTGCTACTGGAGGTGATGGACACTGAGGAATGACCTATGGTGCTCTCAGCATCAGGTCAACATATTCATGTTGTGGCTCCTGTTCCAACTCCATGTTTGTCATTTCAATCAATTGCTCAATCTGTTGAGCAAGCTCCTGATCCTGAATCTGTTCACTTTCCTCCTTAATTGTTACTTGTTCTGGTTCTTCAACCTGTATTGGCATTGTTTCCTCTGTCATCGTGCCTTTCCTTTGTTCTTATTCCTTCTTCTGCTTCTCTTCTCATTCTCTACTCCTCAACTCTTGTTCTTCCTTCAACTTATTCTTTGTTTTTTGCAGCTTCAGTTATGCTTCTTGCAACCTCTATTTTTCTCTCTTGCTATGCTCTGTTCTTTGCATCCTTTGCTTCCTCTTGGCTTCCATTGCTAAAGCTACTTTCTCGATAATAGGATCTGATTTCATTTTCTTGCCTTTCTCTTCCTCTGAACTGTCAACAGTCTTCCTCTTTCCCTTGCCTTGCACAGGATTGTTGCCTTATGTTGTTGTTTCTTCCAAAATTGTTGTTGTCTATAGAGTAGCCTTTGAATTCCTTGCTATACTGACCGACTCATTGAGTCTAAACGCATTATAGCAGTACCTCTAAGGATCCTCTTTTGGCCAATGAAATTCCCTGATGATCCACAGAAAGTAAACTCTCGTACAAAGGTCCTTGAAAATACTGTGGGGATTATACAGATTAAAATCCTTAGTGCTGAATTCAAATCTCACTATTTCCTTAGCTTTGGCATCTGTGAATTTCAAGTTCTTTAACTCGTATAATCTAATTTGCAAAGGAAGAGTGGGCCATGGTGCTTTCTTCTTCCTATGTAGTGTCGCTGACAACCCTGTACTGAGATGGTATGATACTTCTTGCAGGATTAGTTTGTCAGTGGCATACCTTGGTAAGACATGCAAAGGCTTCTCTCCGCCAAACAATCTAATGAAGGTGCCACCTGGTGAGGTATACTAGTCTGCAATGTATACTATCACCTCCATTGCTTCTCAAGACATGCAAGGTGTATCTTGTTCAAATGTATTCTTGTATATGGGATAATAAAGTGGTCAGTTAGTCGTGCCATTACTCCTCGATAATTGCATTCTGAAAGCAACTTGGAATAGATGTTCACGACAATCTTTCGTGGTGTCCATGTCCAGTTCATGCTAGGGAACTGTTGCTATGCATAGATTGCATCCAGTAAGTATGTGGACATATAGAACCTTGCTCGCTCATCCTTGGGTAGATTCTGAGCATGTGCTACATGGGCCTTCAATTGTGGAGCCAACAGATCTGACCAGTTGAATGGCCTCCCATCATTCACCAACTGATCTAATAAGACTGCCCACCCATCAGGAAAGGTTTTTGTGCTCTCTGGACCATGGATTCTGCAAGCAAAGATAATAAAGAGTTGGTAAGCCTTCCTGAGGGACTTTGTCTTATACACATGGGTGGGTTTCTGTTGAAACTTTGTTGGCTCTTTCACCCATCATTTGACAATGTCTCTTGTGTTACGTAGTTGTGGGTGGCATAAAAGAGTGAGTCCATGAGCTTTACTGGATCGGGCAAGTGATACATCTGCTGAAAGTCTTTTGCCCTAAATGTGGTAAGATTCCGATGCTGGCACTACTCAATGTCATAGTCCATTCATCCGTACGTGAGATAATTCAGCCGATGATGTCCGCACATGGGAAGGCGGGATACTTGCATTCAATCTTGAATAACCCTAATTGTCGGATGCTGAGATAGACCTTCCAGTCCTTTAGATTTGCCTCAATGTCCTTTGCAAAAGTGTCTTTGATTTGGTTTCCATGTCAGTGTTGTTCCCTTCTCTATAAACAACTTAGTATCTGCATACACTAGCAAATTAATTGATGTTTGCTAAGTTACTTCCCTAATATTGCTCTCGACGGTCTCCTTTAATGCAACTCTCTTAGATGCCATGGTAACAATGACTACTAGAGAGGTTCTCTACAACTATTGTACCTATGGGATAGAGAGGGCACTCATAGCAAGCAAATGTCAGTTTAAAGCAAAACAAATTACAAGGCAAGTTTAAGCAGCAAACCGGGCACTAGATGGGAAGAATTGCACAATTTTCCTGATAGGCGGGACTGACTGTGTGACTGCGCAGTCCCAGCAGCCAAGGTGGAATCTTGCTGGTTGAAACTACGTAATGCGCAGTTCATCCTGGACAAAGGCTTGGGAGAGACTGTGCAGTGGCCAAGCTGAGAGGCTGGCTATTGGAACTGCGTAGTGCGCAGTTGGAGCCAGCTTGAACCATGCATTGCGCAATTATAAAGGCCATTTTTTTGGCTTGAGCCTATAGATTGCGCAGTTCCAGCTTCACAAAGTGAGATTCGGCCAAGGGAAACCCAGATCTTCCGAAGGGAAGTGTGAAAGCAAGCAAATATTAGAGATAGTGTGAAGTTGAGCGCAAATCTGCCTAAATGTAGATGAAAGCATGTGAATCAGGTGCAACAATTGATCAAATGGAAGGTGTTATCACTAAGATTTTCCCAGAAGTTGTAAGAAGGGGAAAGGGATCTGAGGTAACCACAAACCAATCTTTTAGATACAGAATCTAGCCAATCTATATCCAGAGAGGGCTCTCTCTTTAAGTTTTAGCTTTGTTTTATAAGGTTTTAGGCTAGTTATTAGAGCTTGGGATTTTGTTTGGATTTGTTGGTGAATTTCAAAAGAAGAGGGGTAAAACTGAATGATTTAGTCCATTGGGCTAATGGAGTCAAGGAAAATGGCTCAACTGGATTAGGTTTCTCGATAAGGGATGGCTTCACGGGGTAAGATAGCTGAACAGAGAACAAATAGAGACTTAAAAGATGGAATGCGCTTAAAAGGGTTGAAGGGCAATTAAGAATCCTTGAACATACTTTAAGAGAGTAGAACATGACTAACCACCAATAAAGAGCAATTAAGAATTATTTACTAAATGATTAAAATGAATAAACCAGGAAACAGGAGCAATTAAGAATTCACTGTTTATGCTATTTTAGAAGAAAACATTGAGAACAAAAACGATTGAATACAGATTGCACTTAAGCACTTTTTGAATTATTCTTTTTTGTTTTAATATTTAGATATGGAACATAATGGACATAATAAACCAGAAATGTCAAAGAATCCACCCCCAATACTCTAAACGAGGGAGTATTTATACACAAACTTTACAATAAAAATATTTCATAACAAAGTGAGATATAAACTGAGATGACTAACTAGAAGTTACATGAAGATAGGGCCAGATAGTCTCGTAGATAACATATTGAGGCAAACGGATGGTTTGTTGTCCCTATTCTTGAGAGTGTGCTCGAGTTAGGCCCTATGATTTGTCCTCTTGCTATCTTTGATGTAACTCTGTGCTGGCTGCTTTGTTTTTATCTTCTTACTGATACACTTTACCTGCATCTGATACTCTTTACCTGTTGATCTCTGTTTATCCTTTTTCACCCCCATTGATTGTAGTAAATAACCAAAATTTGATTTTTACCAAAGAGAAATTACAAAATTTCTAACATTTCTTCCCACCATTTTGGCTGTGGTATTCTCGTTTTCCGAAGTTTTCTGAGGGTTTCATTTGTTTCAGTGTACCTGAAAAAGGTAGGCTGAATAGGAAACAAGTGTTTTATTTCATGCTCAACATAGAACGAATTCTCTATACTGTCATAGAGAACTCTGCCTGTAGGGAGTGCTTTTATTCCTGATGCACTTGTTAATAAACTTGTGATTACCTGCATATTGATTCAATGTATCCACATAATCTATATGCCTCATTAATTTGTCATTAATAACTAAAGGACTAGGTAACCCTTTACTCTTCAAAATACCAAATGTCTCCATAAAAGCATTAATTTCCTCCTGCATATCATGGCATCTTCTTTCTAAATTTTGCATTAGAGTCTTTTTAGTTAATACCCTTTTGACTTCAAGAATGGTGTCTATTCTGTCTTCAATGCCTAGTTCTTGAAGCTGGTACTTATTCTTGTTATTAAAAAAATGTATGAGCATGGTGGCTTCCTCAGGCATTTTTCCTAATTCTGCTCGTATTCTGAATCTCTTCTCGGGCCGCCTTTACCAACTCTATCTGCTCAAAAATTATTTGGATTGATGGCCAAACATCATTTATTGACTGAATGATGTTGGCCCAAATAATTTTCTTAATTTCTACCAAAGGCTTGTCAAAAGTAAGATCCTTTTCTAATGATTTCACTTTGTTTTCTAATCCTTTAATCTCTCTTGATTTTTCTACAACATTTATCTTTGAGAGATCATACTTTTGCTCTAAGTTGGCATACTGCTCTTTTACCTTATTTAGCTCTGAAACTTGTAGTTTCATGTCCTCCATTGATTTTATTAGTTCCTCTGTGCTCAAATTGGCAGTACTGCCCTGTGTTGTTCCTGTTGTTGTTGTACCTGCTTCTGTAGTTGGACCTGTGACTGCCTCAGCTGTGGTTGCTGGAACATTTGGTGCCAGAGTTGTACCAAGAGTTGAAGGGACTGCAGTTGAGACTATTAGTATCACATTGGGAGGCTAAGAGGTCGACTCTCCCTGCTTGTTCTTCAATGATTTTTCTAATGCTCGCTCAGTCTCATTCAGTCACTCATTAAGTTTTAAGAGTAAATTTATCAGCTCTTCTTCGGATTTTTGCTCGATGATCTCATCAGTTTGTGGATGCCTTGAAGGAGGCAGCTTTAGCTGCTTCCTCAAGGCAGCAATATCTTCATCTTTCTTTTTGATTAGTGCTTCTACACCCTTCACATCTTTGGGATCATGTCCCAATCCAATAATTATTTCTTCTAAAGATTTTATTTTGTTATCTTTGGCCTGTGAGAAGGCTTTCTCTAGCTGTAATTAGGCAGTTGTATTATTCAGAGAATCTTCCAGTCTTTGGGCCATCATAGCCTTACCAGTCAGTGTAGAATAAATCATTTCTCCCGTTTGTTTGTGCAACTTAATCTGGTCCAATGGATGAAGGTCTGATGCCATGACTTCAAAATTGGTTCTGAGATAGTCTATTGTTGATTGAGGCTGTGGTACCTTGGGTTTAAAGTAACTCATTATCATTTTTCCCTCTTTGATGTCATAGCCTGACATCAGTCTGTTTTGATTAGTGGGAGCCATTTTCAAATATTGATTGTAAATCTGAAGCCTCAGTGGATCATTTCTATCTTTTATTTCTGTAAATGTTTTCTTGATATCTAAGGCATCTTTCCCTGGTGGCTTGAAAGATGATACCTCTGCACTTTGTTGTCTTTCCAGCTCTTGTCTCTGTGAGCTAGTGGATGTTCCCCCCACTGGAAAAGTTTGCTAGCTATCTACGTTTTCTCTTCTCTGGCTATCTGTAGTCTCTTCAACAAATTCCTCTTCTGAAAGGGGATTTAGTCTTTTCTTTTTTTGTACCAGGTTGTCCTGAAGGTCCATTGGCAGGGGTAGCTGTTTCCCTGTCTCGCTTTTTATTTCTTTCCACATTTAGGGGAGTTCGCAAAATTGGAGTTTCTCCCACACTACCCTGAGTGGGAGGAGTGTGTATTTGGGCTTGTTCTTTGGAAGTTTCAGGCTGCTCAGACATTGTAGACTGCTCTGTGACTTGAATGCTGGTCTCTAGTTCCTTGCCTTTTACTATCCATGTGGCTGGTGTGTTGGTTTCCTGTGAAGGTTGCTGAGACGTTCCGGCAGTAGATGCACGAATTCCTGATCTTTGTACCTGCCCAAAAGAACCCAGGTCAAGTGTTTTCTCAAGATCTCTCATAACATTCTCAATATTGACCTGTTCACTATCATTTTCTACTAGGGTCCCTTCCCTCCATTCATCCATATTTGCAAATTGTTCAATCTCTGGAATCCTATGGTGAATGTATGGTGACAATCTATTCTTCATTCTTCTGTCACAGATAAAGCTGTTAGGGTCATATGTATCCACCCAAAACTTTTGTGTAACTTAAGATGATCTTCTAAAATTATTTCCTGCTTCTCTCCAGGCCTCCCTAGTGTTGCAGACAAAAGGGCCTAGCTAATTCTTGATTCTAAGCTAAGATTTCTTCTCGGCATTATAAAAATGGACTAGGTCTGCATTTATCATTTGCCTGAAATATTCCAATGCAAAGAGTCTAATTGGAACATACTTTGGTAGCTTAAAAGGGCAGAGCTCACACCCATATATCCTGATTTCTGTATGGTTCTTATATGGGTACCAATCACCTATCCTATCCTGCTTGGAAAGCTGAAGGATATTCTTAATACACCACTGATCCTAGGAGGGGAAACTCCTGTCAATAAGGTGGTTGTTGGATGAACAAACTGGTCAATGAACTCATTATAGGAGTAAGGGGACTCAAAAGATGCATGGAATATGGGACTTGAAAAAATGACAGACCTTGGATTGCTTTTGGTGTCAAGTTTCATGATAGGGAAATGAAAGTTTTCTGACTAATAATACAGCATGAGATGATATATGAAGGTAGTATACTTGAAACTCCTTCATTGTCCAATCTCAAGAACTGGTCATGAATCTTGTTAGCAATGTAGGAGGCATAATCATACTTTAACAGCAGGGGGTTGTCTAGGAGTAAAAATTGACAACAACACTAGGGTTACATCATCAACATATTCACTAGTGTTGAAGCCCATAACGAAAGATATCATATCAACAACAATTATTCCCACATCTGTAAAGAAAGTTTATAGATAAGGAGGTGGGCCCTTGGACTGTTGTTTTTGTAACATGAAAGTTTGAGAGATGCGGTTAAGTTCTGACTGAGACAATTGAGTGGATTTCTCAAGTAAATATCCCACAGAAATGGGAGTGAGAGCTTGACTAGAGTGGAATTGCAGCATTTCGTTGATGGATTGAGCAGTTATTGGGAAGAGGACTGTTTGGCTTGGGGACATAACTGCTCTGAGGTTAGGGTCGTAATTGGCCTAGCATTGATGAATTATATCAGGGAAAACATGGACTAAGGGGAGGAAATACATGGGAAGGTTAGATTCCCACAGTCCTAAGATGTCAAAGCCATTCAGATAATTGTCTCTAGCTTGGAAAAAGACTTTAAGGTGGTTTTTATTAGTGGATAAGTCTTTTATCTGGAAGTCTTTATCCACAAGAGGTAGATAGTCTAAATCTTTGTGAGGAGCATTCATGGGTGTAACATTCAAAGCCACAAGGGTTTCCATTTCTAGTTCTTGTGGATTTAGAAAGGAAATTTTAGGTTTTCTCTGAGAAATGGGAAAAATAGCAGGTGTGGGAACTTATATGGTGAAACAAAGACTGAATTCTACTGAAATTGGGTTCTTTTATGTGGAATTGCAGTGCAAAATGTGAACTTGCAGGGTTTCGGCAGAAACTAGATAAATACATGTGTTCGGGGAGTGAACAGTGCAATAACAGGTGCTGGTAGTGCTAGTAGGTTCCGAGCTGCGTCGGCTGCAAGTTTCTTAGCAAGGTAGCGGTTGGAAACCTCAAACAACTGACTTGGACGTTCTTTGCACGGGAGCACACGTTTGCAGTACAGAACAATGAAAATGACGTTTGTTAGTTTTATTAACAAAGTCAAGGTTGGCGGGGGTTTTTGGTCTCGGGCGGATGACGTGCGCGGGGAATGAAGTTATCTTTTGTCGTATTCGAGATAGCAGTAAGCGGTTTCGTATCGCATGTTGAAAATGCAACAAGATGATGGAGCTTAGTGAAAAGAAGTCGCCTTCACTAAGTGGGCCCGCATGCTATTTTTGGCGCAAAGTCTATTTTTAGACATATGGATCATGGTCTATGAGTTGCAGGATGCTATTTGTGGATGATTGGTCAGGTTGGTAAAAATAGATGGACTTCTATTTTTAGACATATGGGCAGAATCTATTTTTAGACTGCCAGTCTAAAAATAGAACAGTCGAATATTATTAGCTCTTAATAATATTTGTACTATAAACATTATCTTAACCTCTTGCAGCACTTTAGTTCGAGCTACGAATGTGGCACATGCAACTGCCAGAAGGAAATACGCTTTTCCTATGGGTTAGTTGAGCTATTGCATGACGGACTTCAGTTAGAACTCAAGTGATTGAGTTTGGTGGAGTTGATTGAGGAGTTGATGGAGTTGTGTTCAGTTTGACTTAGTTGAACTAGTTGTATTTAGTCTAACTGCCAAATACATTAGTGATGAGTGGTGTGAATTAATTATTAATTAATTCACTAATTATTAACTCATAAATCAACTCAAGAATACATCATTTAACTCAGTGCATGGACAGTTCAGTGGAGAAAAGTGTTAGAGGTGAGCAAAAGGGCAAGACAGCTGTCAGTTGTGACTATAGTTGTGCATGAGATTTGCACAATCAATGAGTGAGATTGCCAATGAGGATTGCATAGTACAAACCAAGTGAATACGAGTTTGGAAGATCAGTATTCTCATGCAGGATTGCACAGTGGAGGCAAGCAAGCAGCGGAGGAGATTTGAACCTGTGATTGATTCAGATCTGAGCTAGTTTGTGTGTAGCATGTGGAGATAGTACTGAGTACTTGTGAGGAATATTGTACTATGTATTGTTACATGTTCTCTATCATCATAACATACAGATAGTTGAGGGGTTTTCAGCTGTATGCTTTCCCTGGTACATACTATGTTGATACGTGTGATTGATGTTTCAATGTGCGCATGCGATTGTTTCTAATTCCGCAAAATTGATGATCAATGGTAGAGGAGGTTATGTATTATGCATGCATTCCGTAAATAGTGTATAATCAGGATAAACTCTGTGAATAAGTGTTTAATTATTCAAAATTTCTACACGAAGCAAGTTCATCATTGGGTAAGAGCTTATGCATTTGATTTGAATAGTATGCCTACCATAGTACATTTGAATGTATTACCGTTGGGATCATACAACATGTTGTTGGGAATTGATTGTTTTCACCTTCATAGAGCCAAGGTAGGTTGTTATAAAAAATAAATTGAGTGTGTGGATGAAAACGGGGAACCCAAAATCTAGCAGGGAAAGAATAAAGCCACATCAATTAGGATGGTAACATCTATGAAAGAAAAACATAGTCACAGAAAAGGGTGTGTGTTATTTGCAGTGCACATTTATACTCACAATGGTAAGGAAGTTGAGGATGTAGATGTTTTGAGAAGGTACCCAATTTTACAGTAGTTCAAGGATGCATTTCCCGAGGACATTACATAGTTTCCACCTTACAGCGAAGTAGAATTTTCTATTGAGTTGGTTCCTATTGGCTTGAGGGTCTTGATCGAGGTTCAGAGCTAGTTGCACCAACCAAAAAACCCTAAGCTTTTCTCTCTTTCGGCAACAACCCGCATCACACAGGTTTCAATCTCACCTGAAGTAGTATTGGGGGATGACAGAATGAGGTTTCTACATCTAAAGGCCTATGTGATGGTTTTCTATTACTTCAAGGGATTTTTTCTGACCTTCGCAAACCCTAGTCCTTAAATTGCAAAATTTAGAGTAACTTATAGAAAATAGATTCTAACTCTGCGTGATTACTTTAATCATTCATAACATCATGTAAACTATCAGATCTACTACTTGCGTGCACCAATTAATTGTTTCTTCAGATAAATGCAGAAAAGAGAGCGAATACACAGAAATTGAATAATTAAACCTAAAGGCACAAATTTACAAATATCGATAAAAAATAGTCTTTATCAAATACAATCCTTTTGTTACAGACTCTTCTTCCCTATGCACATAGTTTCAGGGGCCCACGCACTCAGATTGCAAACTTACCAATGTCTCTGTGCACACAACTACATGAGCCTTCCCCTTCACCTAAGTATAGAAAACAAACTTTTCTGCCCCAGACTACTTGCCCATACAATGATCTTCAATAATTCAATTACCTCCTATGACTCACTATGACTCCTTTATATAGATTCCTTTATATAAATATAACAAAATTAGTTACAAAATTTACCCTAGGGGACCTTGTCCCAATAGTTCCAAGGGCATCTTTGGCATCAAAATCACCCTACAGGATGAGCACACCTAAGTTGGTAGAGTTGAAGCTACAGTTGAAGGAAATTTTGGACAAGGGATACATTAGGCCAAGTGTATCACCATGAAGCACATCGGTATTGTTTTTTATGAAGAAATATGGTACTCTCATATTATGCGTTGACTAAAGGCAGCTGAACAAAGTGACTATCAAGAAAAGGTATCGGTTACCAAGGATTGATCACTTATTCAATCGGTTGAAGAGAGTAGCAGTGTTCTCGGCGATTGATTTGAGATCCGGATATCATCAAGTATGCATTAAAGAGGAGGACATTTACAAGATGACTTTCCAGACCATATATGGGAATTATGAGTTTTTTGTAGTTCCATTTGATTTGACTAATTCTTCAACTACATTTATGAGCTTGATGAATAATGTGTTGTTTCCATATTTGGATAAGTTTGTTATTGTATTCATTGATGATAAATTGGTATATTCTAAAAATGAGGAAGAGCATGCCAAGCATTTAGCAACAGTGTTGAGGTTATTGAGAGAGCATTAGTTGTATGCTAATCTCAACAAGTGTAGTTTCTTTCAGATTGAGGTACATTACATAGGGAATGTTGTCTCGAAGGAAGGTGTTATAGTAGATCTAGAAAAGATAAGGGCCATCATGCAGTGGGTAGCTCCTAAGAATGTGGATGAGGTGAGATATTTTATGGGGTTGGCAGGCTATTATAGGAGTTTCATCGAGAACTTCTCACAAATTGCTTATCCTATTACATCATTGCAAAGGAGAGGTAAGAAGTTTGAATGGATAGAGGAGTGTGAGGCTAGTTTTGAGAAGCTTAAGCAATTGTTGACACATGCACCAGTGTTAAAGATTACAGATCTAGACAAAGTGTTTGTAGTATGCACAGATGCTTGCAATAAAGGACTTGGTGGAGTCCTTATGTAGGATGTACAGGTGGTATGTTATGAGTCATGAAAGATGAATGAGCACAAGAAGAACTACCCCACACATGAGGTTTACATTGATGAGTGATCATAGTGGTTTGCGGTATCTATTTGATCAACCAAATCTGAATGGTAGGCATGCTTAGTGGTTGGCCATGATGAATGAGTTCGATTTCAAGATCAGATATATCAAAGATAAAGAGAACAAAGTGGTAAATGCTCTTAGTAGGTGGGTACAGGTAAATCACTTAGAAATTATGAGCTCCTATGGTACAGACTTACAAGATAGGATCTTGCAAGCATGTAAGTAAGATGTCAGATATATGGAGATTATGCATAGGTTGCAATAGAGTACTGGTACATGTAAAAGTGATAGTACTGGTACAAGTATAGGTGATAGTATAAGTACATGTACAGTTGGTAGTATAGGTATAAGCATAGATACATGTATAGGTAGTAGTACACTTATAGGTAGTAGTATAGATATAGGTACATGTATCGGTGTAGGTGCACAAGATGTGGATTATTGTCTTACAACGAATGGATTGGTTCGATTCAGAAACAAGATATATGTGCCAAACAACAGTGAGTTCAAGAAGGTGATATTGAAATAGTTTCATACAAAACCATATTCGGGTCACCCAAGTTATCAGAAGACACTGACAATAGTGAAGAGATTTTATAATTGGACAAGCCTAAAGAGAGATGTAGCAGAGTTTGTGGATAGGTATTTTGATTGTCAGTGTGTGAAAGTATAGGGTAAGCATCCAGGTGGACTGCTAAAACTGATTGCGATTTTAGAATGGGAATGGGACATCATTTCCATGGAATTCATCACAAGTTTGTTGAGGAAAATGAGACAACATGATTCATCATGGTTGTTGTGGATAAGTTGGAAAAGGTTGCGTACTTCCTTCTAGTGAAGTCTACATTCTCATCTAGCGATGTAGGACACGTATTCATCAGAGATGTGGTCAGATTGCACGGCGTTCCAAAGAATATTGTGTCAGACAGGGAAAAAAAGTTCACTTCCAAGTTTTGGAAGGATTTTTTTGCAGGTTTGGGCACAAAGTTGGCCTTTAGTACAACTTATCATCTGTAGATAGATGGAAAGACATAGAGGTTCAATAGGATATTGGAGGACATATTGAGCATGTATGTGATACATCAACAGTGAAAGTGGGAAGAGTATATTCCACTAGTAGATTTCACTTATAACAATGGATATCAAGAATATTTGAGGGTAACTTCATTTTAGGCCTTGTATCAGTGGAGTTGCGATAATCCTATAAATTGGAGTCATCCAATTAACAAGTTGTTGATCGGACTAGACATGTTGGCAGACATGGAAAAGGAAATGCAGGTAATCAAGCAAAATCTAAAGGCACCGCAAGATAGGTAGAACAGCTATGATGATAAGAACATGTTTTTCAAGGAGTTCCAAGTTGGGGAATAGGTGTACTTGTGCATCAAATTGAAGAAGATATCCTTACGGATTGGATCTTGTGCCAAGATGGAACAATGGTTTTGTGGACTCTTCAGTATTATTGAGAGGATCGGGCCATTAGCCTATCGATTTGCACTGCTTATGATAGTGAAATTCCATGATTTTTTCCATGTATCAATTCTTAAGAAGTATGTTAGATATGTTGATCACGTGATTAACTTGTTCGTATTGTAGGTGGAACAAGATGGATAATTATAGCCGGAGCCTCAATGTATATTGTAAGAAAAGGTGCTCATGCTCTGGAACCAAGCAATCGAGCAAGTTAAGGTGCAATGGAATCCCTTTGAGTCTAATGAAGCTACATGGAAGATTGCGGATCAGATGCGAGTTATGTATCCTTCCTTGTTTGTTGGTTTGGGAAAGGTAGTTTTGGTGTGGTGTTTTGGTATATGTATTAGTATGTGTTTTGGTATATGTTTTGGTGATGTTGCTATATGTACATAATATGGATGTAGATACCTCCATGAGATATGTTATAAAGCTCCAATAAGTGGTATGTATGTAAATTTCATTATGATGCTATGTTTGTTATGTTTTCATGTTGGTTTGTTTCTCAGTAGGTTGGTCATTGTGAATACTAAAACAAGCTAAGTTCTAAAGCTCCATTTGTAGTATATTTTTCTTACAACAGTTTTGTGGTTATGGGTGTTGTTGAACAACGAGGACGACATTCCCCCAACGAGGGGGGTTCTGTAATAGCCCTGACGGAAATCCCATGTACAAAAAGGTAATAAAGGAAAAATAATAACCACGGTTGATGGGACACTTATTCCAAGTTAAATGTTGGGCAAAAATCTAGTGATGGGGATCACTTGTGATTGATTAATGGCTAAGGAAATTGGCAAAGGAAATGGCTAAGGATTTGGAAAGGAAAAATGGAATTTTGGCACATTTATTTATGAAAATAATGGAAATTAGGAGAAAAGGGAGGTGAAAGGTCACAAGTTGCATGTGAGAAGGAAATTGAAGGAAAATAATGGGAAATAATGGGAAATGAAGAAAATGGAGGCCTCATTCATAAAAAGGATTTTAAGGATTAATTGGTAACCTTTTGTTAGTTCATGTTTGGATCTCTCTCATTATTCTCTCTCTCTCTCTCTCTCTCTCTCTCTCGTACTCTTGGATACTTAGAGTTTTCTTGGAGCACTCTTAGAGGGTGTGTCATACTTGGATTTTTGGAGCAAGAAGGTAAAGGAAGAGAAGGAAAGCACAAGATTCCATTGGGATCAGTAACTACAATGGGATTTTATTACAGGTACTGAGTTGCATGTATGTTTTCCTCACTAGTTTTGGCATGCATGGCATATTCATGTGGATTTTTGGTCATGATCTTTCACTCGCATGGAGGATTTCGTGGATTGACAGTGGATTTCCAAGCCTTGCAATTTCCTGGATAGCCATGGAGATTGTGGGTTTATTTCCTTGTTTTGTTTTGTTTGGTTCTCATGTTTCCTTAGCTTTGGTTGAGTTATTAGTTCCTGGAAACCCTGGATGGACAAACGCTCTAGAAGCCTTGTAACAACTTGGGTTGAGTTACTAGTCCAGGAACCCTTGGTTGGAAAAATTCTTTGGAAGCCCTTGGTGGGTTGAGTTACTAGGCTTAGAAGCCTTGTTTGGAAAAACACTTTGGAAGCCCGACGACAGCTGTGGGTTGAGTTACTAGTCCTGGAATCCTTGGTTGGAACAAACAATCTACAGGCCTTGGAAGGCTTGCATGGAGACCAATCCGATGATGTTTTTTGTGATGTCCAACTGTGAGGTGGAATCATTGTTTGATAGGTTGAGGTGGATGGCCTATGGAAGCCCTGGATGGTTTTGGATTGATGTGTTCTATGAGATCTCACATTCATGCTTGGAATATGACACAAGGTTGAATGGCTGAAGAGAGATTTGGATCAGCCATTCTATGGTCGGGTGGAACATGGAAGTGCCATCTCAGGGTTTGATTTTTCATCATCAATATGAGGCTATTTATCCTTGTATTTCCGTGAGTATTATACTAGTTTATATGTGGATCATATGGTTGTGATTTCACTGGTATTTCTATTGCTATTATGTTGATTACATATATTTTTTATGACAATAACTATATATGGATCTCATCATGTTTTTACTTGTAAATGAACGAAAATATATCTATGATCCAATGGATGAAATGGAAGTTGATGTGTTGAGGCATCAATACTTCTTCGCGATTCTCAGCTAAGTATGAGACCCCTATGCTCAAATATGTTATTTACACCTATAGATTACATATTCGTGATATGTTTGGAAAAATGTCTGTCATGGCTAGTAGGGGTCCATTCAAGGCCTTATTCAATTAATTTCTTTTGCATTGTCATTTCCCTATTATCTTACTATTTCTTGAAGATGTCATTTTATTCTGGGTAGTGAACTAGGCTCTCAGCCTGAAAAAGTGGCTCAAGTCCCAGGGACGTTGGCACATCATTGTGCAAAAAAGTCCCTAGACATTGGCTTGTAGGCCTGTGAGAGTGTCCAGATGTCCCTGGATGCTAGTATGCCCATAGAATGAGAGCGTCCAGAGGTCAAGTGGTCCAAAATCTCAGTGGGACCTGAGGGCTAGTTGACAAAAAGGTTGAATTGGTTCTTGTGGGTCCTAATGTTGATGTTGAATGTCTGTATGGTGTGTTTCTATCGGTTTCACTTCCTTAACTTGAATTAGGAGGTAAAATCATATCATAGTTGCCTCTCATCGTATGGTTACCCTAGCTGGCCGGTTGCTTGGGTATATGTGG
Organism: Pinus taeda; assembly: GCA_000404065.3. Classification (NCBI taxonomy): domain Eukaryota; kingdom Viridiplantae; phylum Streptophyta; class Pinopsida; order Pinales; family Pinaceae; genus Pinus; species Pinus taeda. The sequence goes on from APFE030618862.1 coordinate 103,130, forward strand.
GAGGAGGGTGATACAGACAAATTATGGGTAAAGTTCCTTAAGCGAGTAGGCTTGAATTAATTATTTGAAAAATATATAGACTAGGTGTTTTTGTATAATAGGAAATAAAGGTAACACGTTACATCTTAGTTGTAGAATAAAGTGTAAAGGAGATAAGGGAAAATCCATAATGTTATGTTACGACCTTAAGTGTTATATCAAATTTATGTTGATTAATAACCAATGTGGGAACAATTCTTGGTATATGTGTGTATATATATCTATATATCTATATCTGAGACTGGATTTTGTGATAAACCTATTAAGAGAGGTAAGAGGATTTTAAGCCTAATTAAATAAATAGACTTTCATAGTAAGGAAAGAAATTCAAGTAAGCTAGTAGACTCTATAAAGAGTCTATTGTTAAATATGAACTTAGTATTTCAACAGTGACCGCATTAAGTGAAGAAGTATGATGAAAAAGAATAAGGATAAATAAAAAATATGAGTGAAGTAGTATGGAGGAGTCTTTGTGTTTAAGATTTGAGACTTGATGTGTAACTGTTCACTGTAAAAAATATTAGACAATTAAAATAATATCATATAAGTATTGTATCTATTAAAAACAAAAAATAGGGTGTTTGAGGGGTATATTACAAGTATAAATGAAATCAAAACAATTAAAACATGATAAAATATGTTCAATAAAAATAAAAATCCAAAACGCTAAATATATGATATACAAATTGCGTACCTTTTTTATTTTTATTATGTTCCAACTTCCATAGATGAGGTGTTATTCTTTGTGGTTTTAATCTAATCTCTTCTTTCCCATTGAAAATATGTTTTTCAGTTGTATGATACCTATGGTTCTTAGAGAGGAAGTTCCTTTACTCATTAAATACATCATTTCCTAAACTTTTTGAACAACAAGATTTCATCTTAGGACCGTAAACTCGACATGCAAATCCACCATTTGTTTGAAAACCTACAAGAAATGGATTAATGTCAATTTTATGAAGGGATTATTTAAAAAACATCCATGATATCATCAAATAATTATATACTATTAAAGTGCAATATTGTAATGTTACATACCACAAAAATATGTTGGTCCTTGGGCATCATGAATTGTCCATACAAGTATTCCATGGAATTAATGTTTCCTCTGCCTTATTAGTTTACAGGTGTGATACATAGTGATGTCGACCCATAAATTTAGTAACTCGTCAATAAGAGGCCCAATATATACATTCATATCTTTAACTTGGTACTCACCCAATTGTTTGAAACTACACATAATTACTACCATGATATGTATATATAAGTAAATAAATAAATATAAGATATTGTGCAACAAACAAGACAAATGAAAATGTTACATTCACAAAATTAATGTAAACAAATGTAAGGATAATAATTGTCAACATTATGTGCTCCCTCTTTATTGAATTTCAAGGAGGAAACTTATTGTTGATAGCAAAAATTGGCCACATTGAGTAAATATACTTGAGATCTGGAAATAGATTAACTTCATCTGCTGCTAATGAGAGCCTAACATTACAAGGTTTATATTTAAAACATTATCATTTTTCCTCAATTTCCCTAAATGGATAACCATCTATAGGCATTTGAAGAACACCATCTTCACTTCTCTTCTGTGCATGGTAATCCATACACTACGCAATGCTTTTGCACTTGAACAATCACTGCAAATGTGGAATAATTGGAATATGATGAAGAATCTTTTGAGGCACATTTTTTGTTATTTATTGATTCGATATCTACTACTATGACATTGATGGAATTTTGTTTTTAGTGCATGTTTTCCACAATATGTAATATGATCATTACAACATGCATCTATAGCTTGATACTTCATTCCAATTTCTATCATAATGGAATATAAATCTCAATATTTAAGAGGTAACATATTTGATGATGGTAACACAAATTCACCTAACAATCTACAGCATAAAAAATCACCAATTAGTGTAAAGAATACTAATCATAAATATTGTATTCTTATTTAACACATTAATTACACAAAAAATATGGAAAAAAATCAACCTTTATGTATAATATGTGATGAAATATATTACATAGCTTAGGATCTGTGTCATTAAAGTCTTTGAAAAACCATTCAAAACCTTTAAGTTCACAAACAATAATGTAGTGGAGAGAATATTTTCTCTTAAGCCTTCATAAAGTGGTGTCATTGAATTTTCCAGTTGGTCAGCTCTCCAACCCATACATCATTCCATATCATATTAATAGCTTCAATTTCTCTTCTTTGTAGATCCAAGTCCTAATGATGAGTCTTGTTCTAGACTCAAAATGTGGACATAAAAAAAATGTAGACTATGGATTATCAAGCTCTCAAAACCGATCATTGTCCTCATCTTGATCGTTGCTCAGCTGAGCTAGTAAATATTGGATCAATTCATTTGTCCCATCATATTGAACTATGTTATTATTTTCATCTTCTTTGATAGGATCATTAACGTGATTTTCAATATTCTCCCCATGTTCCTCAGCATATACAACATCGTTTCTACTACTACTACTTGTTGCATTCATACACCTAGGAGGCCAACTTGAATTTATAGTTACAAACAATCATGAAAAATTAGTCTGCATAACAAATATTATAACAATATAAAATTTTACAAATAAGATTAAATAAATACAATATATAATGAATATATAGCTTACCAAGGGACAATATTGGACAATATTCCTTCAATCCCCCTTCAACGAGCTCATGCCTCATAAAATTTCTTTTAGCCATTTCTTCTAAAAATTGTTATGAGGCATATGCTCCTATATTTAGCACAAAGGGAAATAACATATCCAAACATCCCCTTGATGTTTTTTCCCCTAGACTAAGTTTTTGACATTCTCTCACACAAAAAAAAATTATTCTTATGTTATAAAATTGAGTAGTGTACTAGAGTTATTATATTTTTGTAATGCTATAGTATATATATACTTATATATATATTATATATATATATATATATAGTATAATATATATATATATATATATATATATATATATATATATATATATATATATATATATATATATATTATATATATTATATATATAGATATATAATCGCTTGACAAGAAGACCTTATAACCTTTTAGAACTTTGTAGTTATAGAAAAAAATGTCACAACATCCCTTAAATGAAAAATATTTATAAATTTATGTCTCATAGGAATTTCTAAGTTAATCGCTGACCAAGTCAAGGTTGACTAGTAAAAACAAAGTGACTGGCCATTTGAATGCACCATCTCTTAAATGAAACCTAGATATAAATTCATGTACAGTTAGAATTCCAACATTTCTTGACCAAGCCTATTGGCATTGATGTAAATAGGGGTCATGTTACTACTTTTTATATGCCTCATTTCAACTTCATGGTATTATTTCTCCTCGTGATGTGTGATGAGTTTGATGAGTGTTTGGCTAGGTGGTCCTATTGGTTGGAATGTATTTCAACTTGGTTGTGGTATGACTTAGTTGAGGTGTGTTCAGGAGTTGATGAAAGTGCCCTAGAGTTTGGCAAAGCTTTGAGATGATTTGATTGTGTTTTCTTCCATCCTCTGCTCCAATTGCATGGATGATGGGTCATTAGAGCAATTGAAAGTGTCCAGTCGCTAGGAGAAAGGCTTATGCGAGAGACTAAAGAGTTCCTGTCAATTTTTTTCAGTGTTGTGCATGTGACTAGGTTTTTTCACGGAAATTTATCTATATTCCTTGCACAACTCAACTAATTTTGGTATTGTGGCAATGTTATTGATTAGAAACTTTCTTTTTATGGTCGAAAAAGGTAATGGAGCTTCTAGAAGTTGGTCAAAATTGTGAATATCCATCAAGTAGTTGAGAGGGTGGATTGATTTAGTCAATGAGCTGAATCCAGATCAAATCAAGCATATGAACAAAGTTTGTGTAGCTCAGTAGTTCTTGGAAATTATTGAGTTGAGCACCTAAGTTTATCCCTATATTGGAGGAAGTTCAATGATAGTATGGTTTATTCTCTTAATGTGTTGAGTGAGTGCAAGAGTGGATAAAAGTTTGGAAGCTGCATAAGGATTGTGTGATGCATATTTTCTAAAGAAGCTTGTAGGTTTTGTAGTAGTTAGCTGGAATATTTTTCAACCAATATTTTGTGGAGTGAGTTGGAAGATGAAGTGTGGATTGGTACAAGGTGTTTTGTTGTGTGATTACAGGTGTATCTGGATATTGTTTTCTCGTAGTTTATTCTCCATATTATTGTTCTAGTGCAACATTCAATTCTGAGCAATTTTATTTATTACACATAGAGTTTTAGCTAATGTGTTGATCAAATTATCATATGTAGTGTGTGGAGAGTTTGTGATGCAATTTTTGGTGATGTTTGAGTTTTGATTATGTGCCTTGATGAAATATTGTTGCAATGCTCATGTTGAGATGTTCTTGGATCCAGTATGAAAATGTATCAAATTAGAACCGCATAGAGGAGTAGAGTTGGAGGACTCCTATGAAATCAATATAAATGAGAAGTTTTCTCAATCCAATCGTGGTTGGATAGTTCAGAATAAACTAGGTGAGGCTCATTGGTCGTGGTGGCTTCCAACAAATTGAAGTCTGTAGAGTTGATTGATAGTTTAGGAGTAACCAAGCAAGGATAATTGGTATGGTCGCTTCCAGCAAATGGTAGTCTGTAGATCTACATGAGAAAGAGTCTCCATTTGACAGTATTTAGTTGTAAATATCTATGTAAAGAATTTTCTTAGCATAACAAATATTTGAGCAACGCAGCAATAGTGGGTGGTTGTTTTCCCTAGAGAGGGTTTTCCACCAGATATACTTATGTCCATGTGTTGAATGGTTTTCATTTTTTCATGTTTACTTTTGATTCTCTGATCTCTATTTGTTTGTTTTAGTTTATGCATTGTTAAAGAGTAATAATTTGGAGAAAAAATTATAAGTGTCTTCACTACTAATCCTCCCCCCCCCCAATAGTGATCAAGCTTCCAAAACTTGGTATTAGATCCGGGCTCTCAGTTGCAACTTGATCGTTGGAGAGTGGATCTTGGAGTCTTTGGAATTTTTTTGCAATATTTTTTAAATTGATCAAAAAGGAATTCCAATGCTTCATGAAGGTAAATTTGCAACTTGGAAGATGAAATTGGATTCATATTTTCTATCTCTTGATGAAAATATTTTTCTATCGGTAGGGTATGAAGTTAACGATGAATTTAATGATTTGGTTAAAAATATTATTTTTCACGGAATTTAAAAATCTAATAAATTGTTTGTGAAGCATTATGAGACTGAAAAAGAAATGTAGGATAGGTTGCAAAGGTTGTAGCTTGCAGGAAAAGTGAATATTTCATAGATGGAGAAAAATGCAAAGGTTTCAACACATACTGTAGTGATAAATAAAGCTTTCTCACAAGATGAAGATGAAAGCCATAGAGATAGCAATGATGACTCAAGTGATGATATAGAGGGGAAAAAAGAAGAAATCAGTAACAAAGATGAAGAGCAATCAAAGATAATGGTTCTAGAAGAAGAAATTAAAAGGCTAGCAACTAAAATAAAGATCAACAAATGCTCTTGCAAATGTTTGATGAAAAGGACTATTCAATTAATGAAGAAATTTCATACTTGAAAACTCAACTATAAGAACAAAGAAAAAACAAAAATGGAATGAGGAAGCGGTATAAGGAGTTAGAGGATGAGTGCAAAAAATTGAAAGCAGAAGCGAAATCTGGAAGAGAAGAATTAGAAAGGATTAGATCTAATGCTCAAGCAACAAGGAGAAAACCAAAAAAAATTGGAGCAGCTAGTAGTAGCATGAAAAAGGAGAATCATCAACAAAATCACCACCCATGCAAGAATAAAAGGAATGCGAGAAGGAGGCCAACGAAAAAGAGTAGAATTGGTAAATGTTACAACTATGGAATTCGTGGACATATAGTAGCAATTTGTAGTAATGGAGAGATCAAACCCTGTCATCAAAAGGAGCAGTCAAAAGAGAAGAAACCTCAAGCATGCATGAAAAGAGGATCTCCATCATTCACATATAGCCAATTTTATGGTTATTGTTTTTCATGCAATGATTTTGGCCATAGGGCTATTGACTGTAGAGCACATGCAAGGAATAAAAATTAGATCAACAGAATATATCAAGTTATTCCTTAGTTCCTTGGTCACATAATATGTTTTTCTTCTAACAATATTGGTTAGAAGACTATGGATTGCAAGTATGATGTCTTATAGAATATCCATTTAGAAAGAGGAAAATATGCAAGGCCAATTGCACAAGAAGAAGCATGATCAACAAATGAAATTTTGGAGGAGAAAAGAGAAGCAAGGAACTCCCACCAAAAACTGAGGCCTATATGGTCTCAAGGGGAGCATATGGTTGCATCATGAGTTGCATATATTCTTGGATGTGCAACCATATCTGGAAGAGTATATGAAGGTAAATCTGCATATTGAGATATGATTGTGTTTAAGGGGAGTTCTAGAGGTTTGAAGTGAATTTTCATTTCTGATCTATTTCTTTCCAATTTGATTTTAGTTGGATCAACTATACATCTGTTGATAGTTTTGGAGCAATTATATGTTTTGGTTTCTATGGATGTTAATGAAGATATTTTAGCCTTGTATTCTTATGCACTTGATTATGAAGTGATGAGGGGATCATACATTCAGGGGGATAATTTGTGCTTCCAAATGGACCGATAATGTGTTTTAGCATTGAGGAACTCATTGTGCATATATTTGACATTGATTCGATGTAGGATTATTTTTATTGTTGCTGCCACACTTTACTATTTGGATGAGATAGTATGGTTGCATGGAAAAATGGGCATGTTACTAGTGTTCTCATTACTAGATCATAGTTATGACATGCTTTATTATATATGTTGCTACCATGGAGATCAAATGATATGTTGGAGTTAGTTCATATAGAGTATGCATATTATTGCTTATGTTTTCATTTCTAAATGAATCATGCATGCTACTAATATGTCTTAGATGGATGAATCATATGTTGCTATTGCATGGACAGAGAGCATGGTGTTGCTTAGGTGTTTTGATATCATGCATGTTGCTAATGAGATATTGTGCACTCATGTCGATGAGTCATGATGATTTATATTGCTACTCATATATGTATACATGTTGTTCCTGATGATGTTTTGTTGCTCACTGATTTGATGCTTGTACCTCATTGATGATATGTTTCTCACCTATGATGATGAGATGATGAGTTTAACGTTGAAAATAGTGCTATAGTGCCAGATATTATGATATTGTTGTTGTTGCTACCTGTTGATGTGTTGTCATGAATCGAGTTGATGATATAGTATATTTTTGGTTGTTAAGTTTCATGGATCTTCGATATGAGGAGGTTATGTATTTATTGATGCTCTATTACATATTGTTATGTTGTTGTTAACAATTAATTTTTTTGTCAATGCACATGTGGATCATGGTTGTTGCTAGTGGTTATCATGATCTTGTTGTAGGATATTCATTGATGGGATGGTGATGGCGAAGGTTTTAAGTGGGCATGCACTAGCATATGTTTTGGATAGTACTTTTATTGTTGCTTCTATGTATAGAAAGCATATGTCCTTTCTCATGGAAGCCTTGTACTTGATGCATATGTCATGGATTATATTATCGTTATTGCTGACATATGGAGCATATATCATTGCTCGTTGATGCCATAGAGTGCACCATTGTGTGCAGTTGTAAAAGCCATGTACTATCATTGCGTCATATTTTTGGTGTGTTGCTCATGGAGAGATCTATGGTGTATAGTATGTCTTTTCATTAGCTATGTATGGGCCAATGGAAGTCCAAGTCATGTATTATTTTATATATCTTTGATGTAGCCCCATTACATTGGGTGCATGATTTAAACTTGGGTCCATAGAAGTATTGGTTAATGATAGGTGTAGAGGAGTCATATGCTAGTCCTATGTTCTTGTCACAACCGTGTATTTGCTCCATGAAGAATTGTGTGTATTGTACTTCATTTTATATCATTGCTTCAAGTTAATTAGAATCATGGTTCATGAGGAGTAGTCTCTTGCACTTGGCAAGGAGGCTTATTGTAACAAGGAGATGTGTTTCTACAACAATGAAAAAGTGTGTGATTGCAACTCGATTACATGCTTAGGGGGATCATGTTTAGTTTTAGAGATGGCATGCCATTGCCAATTAAGACATGTCACAAGCTAGCCTCTTTGGTTTGCATTGACATGGTTTTGAGTATGATAGGGGGAGTACTTCTCTCATCCAAAATATTATTTGCATTGTCTTCAGCATTAGTATGGCCATTTTCCATTGATTTCAAAGGGGGAGAGAGTTTGGATGGATGGAGATTAGCTTCAGAGTTGCAACTTCAATGTTGGAAAGTGTATGGAGATCAACCTTAGATATTGGAGATCGGATTGAGGTTATCAACAATGCCAAAGTGGAAGCTTGTTGTCATTGTAGTGTTGGCATTGATGTCAACAGGGTCATGTTGCTACTTGTTATATGCCTCATGTAAACCTGATCATATTATTCCTTCTCATGATGTGTGATGAGTGTTTGGCTTGGTGGTCCTATTGGTTGGCATTGATGTCAACTTGGTTGTGGTATGTCTTAGTGGAGGTGTGTTTAGGTTTTTATGAAAGTGCCCCTAGAGTTTGGTAAAGCTTTGAACTTATTTGATTATGTTATCTATGATCCTCTGCCCCAGTCGCATGGATGATGGGTCATCAGAGTGGTTGAAAGTGTCTAGTCGCAGCGAGATAGGCATGTGTGAGCAACTGAAGAGTTCTAGTCAAGTTTTTCTAGTGTTGTGCATGTGACTGTGATTTTTCATGGAAATTTCTCTTCATTCCTCATGCAACTCAACTAATTTTAGTATTGTGGCAATGTTATTGATTGAAAAATTTCATTATATGGTCGGAAAATGTAATGGAGATTCAAGAAGTTGGTTAAACTTGAGAATATCCATCAAGTAGTGGAGAAAGTCGCTTGATTAAGTGAATGAGCTAAATCTAGATCAAATCAAGTGTATGAATAGAGTTTGTGGAGCTAAGTAGTTCTTCGTAATTATTGAGTTGAGCACCTCGTTTCATCCATATATTGGAGGAATCTCAATGATAGTATGGTTGATTCTCTTTATGTTTTGAGTCATGAGTGTGAGAGTGGAGAAAAGTGTGGACGCTATGTGAGGGTTGTGTGACGCATATTTTTTGAAGCACTTTGCAAGTGTTGCAACAGTTAGCTGGAATATGTTTCCACCAATATTTTGTGTAGTGAGTTAGAAGATAGAATGTGGATTGGTAGAAGGTTATTTTATTGTGTGATTGTAGGTGTGTTTGGGTATTGTTTTCTCCTAGTTTATTCTCTAGCTTATTGTTTGAGTGCAACATTTAGTTGTGAGTGGTTTTATTTATTGTAGAGAGGGTTTTAGTTGATGTGTTGATCAAATTATTTTATGTAGTGTGTGGAGATTTTGTGATGCATTTTGTGATGTTTGAGTTTTGATTGTGTGCCTTGATGATATGTTGTTGTAGTGGTCATGTTGAGTATTTCTCGGTTCCAATATAAAAATATATGAAACAAGAACCACATAAAGGAGTGGAGTTGGAGGACTCTGGTGAAATCAATATAAGTGAGCATTTTTATCAATCCAATGGTGGTTGGATAGTTAAGAAGAAACTAGGTGAGGCTCGTTGGTCATGGTGGCTTCCAACAGATCGGAGTCTGTAGAGTTGATTGATATTTCAGGAGTAACCAGGTGAGGATCATTAGTCGTGGTGGCTTTCAGCAGATGGTAATCCATAGATCCACATTAGAAAGAGTCTCCATTTGATAATAGCCAATTGTAAATATCTATGTAAAGAATTTGATTACCATAATAAATTTTTGAGTAGTGCAACAATGAAGAGTGGTTTTTTTCCTAGGATAAGGTTTTCCACCAGATATACTTGTTTCCATGTGTTGAATGGTTTTCATGCTTTCATGTTTATTTTTTATGCTTTGATCTCTAATTTTGTGTTTCATTTTATGCATGGCTAAAGAGTAATAATTAGGATAAAAAATTATAAGTGCTTCACTACTAATTTACCCCCCCCCTAGTAGTGATCCGGTTTCCAATAAAGCCAACGTTGACTAGTAAAAAAAAGTGATTGGTCATTTGAGTAGCTCAATGGATAGAGGTTGCCACATCAAATTGGCTTGTCATCGGTATTGCGAAAAAATAGGAAAACCATCAAAGTTTCAAGGATGTGGCGACAACCTATCATAAGACTGATGATCGCAAGCATATTAGACAAAAGTAAATAAATAAATTTGACATTATTCTCGTAATTTTTATCAGTACGACCAATTTTAGCCATACTATTGTACTATATCATTGAAATTTATTCCTAAATTTAGTAGTGATAGATCATACAAATATGGAGGCCATCATGAAGTGTTTAGTTACTACAAATGTCTCTAAAGTTAGGAATTTCAATAGGGTAGCACTGTAGTTAAGGGAATTCCTAGCTTCATTTTTCAATAGTGGTTAGATTTCTTCATGGCATGTAATTGTGAAACATTCATTCTAACCTATACAATCAATTACATGGGCATTGATAATATATTGAGATCTTCATAAAGCCTATGGCATAGCACATTACAACTGATAATAATACATATAGAAAACTTTCTAAAATACCATCAATATCGTGCACCAAGGGAGCTGAATTTGAACTCTCCTGTGTTGACATAGTTCTCGTGCACTTGTAGAGTTCTTGCATCCTGATCAAGCTTCATTGACTCATTGATTGACCTCCTAACCTTTTTTTGGGTCCTTTTCTTCCCTGAAGACCCCTAAGCTATGATGGGGTTGTATGAAAGACAAAAGCATTAGAAAATGAAGGAAAATCTCAAGAGGTTCCCACTCACAGAACCTCCACTTCCACCAAACCCACCATAGATCTCAATAGTCACTCTAAGTAAATAATGGGAGTAGTATAGTCATCCAACAACAGGGCGAAAATCACTTTCTCATAACTTGCTCCTCCTTTTATATAAATTTCCAGTAATGATACTTGTCACTTCATTTAAAATAATTATTTTATTTATTCCAATATTTGGATTATTCATCTATCCATGTGTAAGCCCTTCACCAAAGCTTTCCTGGAATTATTTTCGTAATTTCTTATTAAAAAAATTATTTTCCCTCACCCACACATGTTTCCCTATTTCTTCTCCTAGTTGTCCCTTGATCCTAATTTATACTCCTTATTTTGTGTTCATTAACTGAATTCAACAGGTAGGTCTCATATTTTGTCCCTCAACTACTCTCTATTTTTTTCTCAAATGAAAATCTTGGATATTTTTGTATTATGCTCTTGCCACATGGAATTTCTATCATGAAATTCATTTTTTCAAATTTTGAATGATTATTCTTTCATTTCATGCACTATCCCCTTTTCTTAACGAGCATAAATTGTCATTGGCTTAATGTTTTAATTTTAACTCTATGTCCCCTTTTCCCTTTGTTATTAGAAAAGTTTAGATACTCAAGGGTTGTTTATATGTAAATTATATGTTTAATGTCAGCTTGTTTTTGACGTAGAAAATTGTGATTTTTTATGATTTTTCAACTTTAACCTCTAGAAACTCATATTTTCTTTGAGAATTTAGCTTTCTAGTAAAAAATAATATATTTAGAGGATTGTCTTGCCTCTGTACTCTTTTATTTTATTTTATTTTTTCTTTTAAAGCATATTATTCTTCAGAACTTTGGTGTTTACTAATTGCATATACTTGAAAATTGTACGCAAGTATAATGAGTGACTTAACTAGCCACCATGGGTTTTAGAGATGCTAATTCATTTTCGGAAAAAAATTATACCATCACAATATACACAGATTAGAATATGGCATGTATTATTTTTTAGGAATTTCTAGATTCAATCACTAATTTTTATCGTTTAATGAAATAGGGTAAGACAAAAAATGATGTTTTTTCAACACATTAAGTAATCCATCAATTTTATTTTTAATGTTATCATCAATCGATCAGTTGAAATTACTATATCAAAGAGGATAGGGAGAGGAAGATATAGGTGATTTTTCAGATGATTTGGTGTTTCTATTTTGAAGTTATTTAATTTTTATTTCAGGTAAATTTTAGAACTCTCAAAATCTACATTAACACAATTTGGTATAAATTAGTAATAAATATCAACTCTTCATTAAAATGAAGAAATATTATATCATTAGAAACTATATTTAGAGATAAATCTATTGGCACAAAGAGAATCATTTAACTCTCAAATTTTGCAGGTTTTTGGCTTCTTTGAAGTTGCCATTTTTGAAAAATTGCAGAAATTTTCCTAATTTTCGTTGATAAAAAACTATCAGCCTAGGGAAAAAATCTCAAATGAGAGATTTCAAAATTATTAGACAAGAAATTCAAAAAATACCATATGGAATTTTTTTCACAACCATGGTTTTTATTAACTACGGAGTTAAAACTCTCAGTTGAGTGTTTACAAATCTCTTGGCTGAGAGATTTTCAAACTATCAGCCTAGAGTTTAGCTGGAGAATCTTTACTTGACCAAGAATCTTGGCCAAGAGTTTACCTTGACCTTAATAATAAGAGGTTAGAAAAAACATTCTAAAATAATATTTATCTTAAGTTCATAATAAAGCACTTCAAATATGCATTATTAAATCGTGAACTCATGTTAATATTATCAAGATATTTAGGGATTGTCTTTTTATCATCGAGAAATGTAGGAAAGGTTGGATCCTGGTGAAATTAGTAGTCATAAATGAGAAAAAAATTATTGTTATGATCACATGGTATTATTTTTATTTACCATATTGTTTCTAGTGAATGGTCAGAAATATTGTTCAATAGATCATCATTAACTCGTAACAAGTAGTTTTGTAGGTATTGATACGATTTTAAAAACACAAACTTATCAAATCAACAATATTATATTTTTCTATTTTTCCTAATGTCAATCCAAATTTTGTGCGAGAACTTTTAGATAGTCCATATGCAACTACTATAATATTAAAAATATATATATGAATTATTTCAATGGAGAAGTTAGAAATCTTTCGATAAACCAAAGAAAAGAGAATGAAATTGTTTTCAACAATAATTTTATTGGCACACAAAAAAGTAAATTACAAGGAAGGAAGGTTAGAAATTCATCATCACAAGAAAGATGTCCTGACTAAACCTTTTCAATAGAAAAGATATCAAAATACAACTTACAGTGCCACTTCCATCTCTCTCCCTCCCACATACTTTGCAAGTCCTCCAAATCGAAGACACTAAAGAAAGGAACAACTAACACTCCTAAATTGTATTCCCAACTATTAACAGTGTTGGATATTGCTAACATACAGGACGTCTCCCTGATGTGAAGTCCCAATTAGACATCACACCATTTGGTGTAAGAGCCCCATCTGGAGTATCGTCCCAACCACCATAACCGTAAAGTTTTCCTTGGTTTTAACGAATAACATAAGAGATTATATAGATAAATCTTCAATAAGAAAGTAAGTTGACATTCTAAAACATCGGTTACAATGTCAAAAAGGAGACATTCATGAGAGGGAGACAAAAAATGAGTCTCTAGAAGGAAGTAATAGTACTAACCTAAGAGAGACACATGAGCAAAGAAAGATTTGTTAGTTATCCAGAAAAATAATTCATGTAGCCACAACAATAATTAAACCACATACAACACACCTTCAACAAGATAAGTACTGAGACCAAAAAAATAGTTCAATTTCCTTAGTACATATGAATAAAACATCTATAGAAAACATCTAGAGGACAGTCCCAAGACATTCACAATATATGCGTGCAAAATGTGTTGCCTCATCAAGCTTCAATTATAAGGTGAAAGATCCAAGTACGTTGTTACAATGATGAGACACTATTTCCAATAGTGGAACATTAAGTTACTTCTTGCTTCTCCAAAGAATAGTTTTCTCTCCTATGCCAAGTAGAGAAGCCAAGACTATCTCTCCAAATCCTAAGCCTCCAAAAGGCCCTTTTCCTTGAGTTATGATGTTTCTTTTACAACAAGCGGGGTGAACTTTCATATCCCCGTGACTCTTGAATTACCCTCGTGACACTTGGACTTCCAATCTTTCTTTTGGATGTCTAAAAAATCCTTGAACTTCTAATGACTTTTGGACTTCTCCTAAAGACATTTTGTCCACATATGACTAAGAAAATTTTTATATTCCACATATGACTCTTGGAATTCCACACATGATCTGAAAATGGGGCACATAGGCTTCTTGTCCAACTTACAAGAACCTCTCCCACTTCCAAAGCTTTAAATATTCCCAAGTCCTTTGATTAACCAATTGCAGAATTAAAAAGTGTACTTGAAATAGGTGTATGGTTGTGTTTATTGTTGGTTGTTTATGTGCTTTAAAATCTGTTGTGTATGTTGATATGTAAATACATACAATAAATACTAATGCGGCAATAATCAAAACACACAGAAAAACAATTTAATTTGGAGTTCACCCAAAACTCTCGGGCTACATCTCCTTGAGCTCTAGTCAACTCGACTAGGCTCTTTGGGATTATGGTATAAGTCCTTTTTACAAGCTCTTGGATCAACTCCTATTGTTACATAGAAACAGTGGCTTCAGACACCATTTTATCCCTTGGCTCTTAAAGCTCTAGCTCTTGGCTCTGGCTCTTGGCTCTTGGTTCTGGCTCTTGGCTTTGACTCTCGCTCTTTGCCTCTTGGTTCTGGATTTTGGTTTTGACTCTGGCTCTTTGGCTCTAGATTTGGCTCTCTGTCTCTTCGCTCTGTCTTCTTTCTTCCTTCTATCAGGTTATAGCTCTCCCTAGGCTTTTCACTTGAACTCCAAGTGACTCCCTTGGCTGTTATGTTGCTTCTACACTACCTCTTTGGCTTCTGCACTGCCACTTTGGCTTTTATGTTGCCTCTTTTCCTTAGCTTCCTGCTTTGGCTTTTGCTTCAGCAACAAACCCCTCAAGGATCAACAAAAGCAACAAACGGTCCTTTTGTTCTATTGTTTTGTGGCTTTTTAAGCCAAATCGCGCTGCCTGTTCATTTTCACTCTCGGGCTCTGCAACTTCTAGCTTTGGTCCACTCAAATCCCTCTTCTAGCATTCAATAATCATTGCATAACACCTTTAGGGCAAGCGGCCACTTGTTCCGTAATGGAATGGACCCATCGGCGCTTGAAATCCTTCGAAAATAGTTGTTTTGTGTTTTCACAGGGAACGATGTAAAACACGAGAAAATCTGCAGAAACACATTCTTTCAGACTTCAAAATTCCTTAATCCCACCTTATATTTCTATTGGGTCCACCTGAGAGTTGCTATCGCATATCGCAAATGGTCTGGTTCCAAGGTTTCCCTTTGTATTTCGTTTGATAATGAAATATACGAAAATACATTAAAATTGCCTTTCAGCAGATCTCAAATCTTATGCAACAATGTTTATATTTCCATCGGGTCCGTAATATCATTGTCGCATATCGGGGGAACCTGGGCTAAGCCATATGGTGTGACCGATGCCAACGCCGACTGTGATCCACCAATATCGGCGATCGGCACATCATGCGTCATGGGGTCTTGTCTTTGCCTCGTGGAACCACCGATTGTGATCCACCAATATCGGTGATCAACATATTGCTTGGTCCGATCCCATGGCATCTCTACCTCCAATATCTGCCGACCACCACCGCCGATTGCGATTTCCAATCAGATCTGGATCGTTGATCGGCCAGATCCGACGACTCTTGTTCAGCCACTTTCTAAGCCTTCGATAAGCTCGATTTCATGGTTTTCTTCATGTTTTTAAGGCCCGATAGTGTTATCCTCCTTTTCCAAAACTTCTCCTTTTGCAACAGTTTTTACCTTTTAGGAGATCTTGAAGACTTAGAGGGTTTGTGGACCCATTATTAGGGGATTTTGCCTCTTTTTCCTTTGGAAAAAGGGCAGCTTCATTTTATGATAACTTCTCCATTTGAAGTCCGTTTTCGCCCATTTCAGTTGCATTGGATTAAGAATGAAGGGATCTCTGTAATGAAACTATTTCTAAGAGCAACCTGTGACTTTCATTTTCCTCTAGTTTACAAAGGATTTGTGCCATTTGGCACATTTTACCTCTTATGTGAAGTCTTTTAGACGTAGAGGTTTATCCATGATCCATTTTTGGATCATGCCTTCCCATTAGAAGAACTTTTGGTCTCCAAAAGATTGATATACTGATTTGAATAGTAAATGAGAGTGACTTACCCTCTTATTTTTATCCTCCCTACACTTGCCTTTGCATAGTGCCTCTGAACCAAAGTTTCTGACCACTTCCCTTCTCTAGATGGGTTGGTCTTCTTGGGAAGAACTTTCTTCCTCCTTGCCTTCCTACAGAACTTTTGCTGAAATGGTCATAGAAGGTGGTTTGAACTTCTTTGCCTTGATCATTGATCCAAGGTGGCTCAAACAAATGTGAAGTACATCTGCTGCACAAAACTTTCATGTCTACCTGTTTGAAAGGCTACCAACAATAACTGTTAACAACAACAGGCATACAGACAACAACTGGATGGACTAACTTCTGCTTGAATGAAGAAACATATTTTCACATCTTGTGAACACCTCCATGTCTTACATCTGCATAAAAATGATGGACTAGATACAAGCCCACAAAACATGCCTTTAAACAAATGACCCTTCAAGTGAAGCATGTAGAAAAAGACCATTAGGACTCTTTTTCAAAAGATGAAACACTTCATCATTACCTCCATTAGGAGACCAAGTTAACTTCTCCTAAGTCAACATTGCATTACATGCATGTCAAAGTAATCAACCCTACAAGTTAATTACATATACATGTTCAAAAACAAGGAAATCATTAACATCCATGTGTTCATGCATGCATTTCATCCTTCAACTTTCACTTAAGCACACTGTACTTCCGAAGCTAAAATGAAATATAATGTAGATGCATAAATAGACATGCATTCTAAATTAGATAAGAACTCTAATTGTTCCTTACCAATCCATTTTAAAAGTACTACCTTTGTCTGCACATCAGCATCATCATGTGAATCATTTTGAGACACATCATTCATGGAATCTTCACTTCCATTTTTGCCATCTTCTCTTTCCACTTTCTTTAGCTTTTGTGGAAGCATTGTTGGATTCAGAGTCCAACATTTTGTAGCAATATGTCCTTGCTTATGGCAATAAGTGCACTGCATTTGCATCCCCTTAATAGCATGATTTGCCTTGTCCAATGGACCTTTAGCTTCTTGCTCCTTTTCCTTCTTCTGCTTCTTGTATGTGGCCATTCTCTTCCAACATATAGAAACATTATGGTTATCCAAACCACAAAAGGAACAAGCAATTATTTTTCCATATCTATGTGGAAATTTATCATGCTTTGCACAATCAAAAGGAAAATGTTTAGAACCAGATTTATACCTTTCTCTTTCACCTTTATTTCCTTCATGAGGAGGAGAAGCAAATGAAGAAGTGGCTCCCTTTGGAACACCATCAATTTCCTCAAGGCTGTTGGAGTCTCCCCAACTCTCTAGTTCCAGCGTGTGCTTCTAAACACCTGCATCCTGCAAATGATGTTTCAAGCTATTTCATTCTTCCTGAATACAATCTTCACACTTTGTAATGAAACCCCTTATTAGAGTTGTTTCCATGGCCTTCATGGCAGCTTTGGAACACTTTCCATAAGACTGTCCCTAGCCAAGACCCAAATACTTAGACCTTTCCTCTTCACCTCTACAAACTTTAAACAATATTCAGTCTGCAACAAGAATACATCAATCAAACAATCAATCCTTGACTGCCCAAACACCTTTCGGACAAGCAATCTTTGCTCTGTCAATCAAGCGTTATGATATAACCTACTTTGAAGGTGGGATTAATCAAACTTAAGCTCTGAGACCACCTGATCTGAAAATAGGGCACTTAGGCTTCTTGTCCAACTTACAAGAACCTCTCCCACTTCCAAAGCTTTAAATATTCCCAAGTCCTTTGATTAACCAATTGCATAATTAAAACATGTACTTGAAATAGGTGTATGATTTTGTTTATTGTTGGTTGTTTATGTGCTTTAAAACCTGTTGTGTATGCTGATATGTAAATACATACAATAAATACTAATGTAGCAATAAACAAAACACATAAAACAATAATTTAATTTGTAGTTCACCCAAAACTCTTGGGCTACGTCTCCTTGAGCTCTAGTCAACTTGACTAGGCTCTCTGGGATTATGGTATAAGTCCTTTCTACAACCTCTTCACTCAACTCCTACTGTTCTACATAGAAACAATGGGTTAAGACACCATTTTATCCCTTGGCTCTTGAAGCTCTGGCTCTTGGCTCTGGCTCTTGGCTCTTGGTTCTAGCTCTTGTCTCTGACTCTGGCTTTTTGGCTCTTGGCTCTGGCTCTTGGCTCTGAGTCTGGCTCATTGGCTCTAGCTCTGGCTCTCTAGCTCTTTGCTTTGGCTTCTTTCTGCCTTCTATCAGGTTACAACTCTCTCTGGTCTTTTCACTTGAACTCCAAGTGACTCCCTTAGTTGTTCTGTTGCTTCTGCACTGCCTCTTTGGCTTTTGCATTGCCACTTTGGCTTCTGTGCTGCCTCTTTGCCTTAGCTTCCTGCTTTGGGTTCTGCTTCAGAAGCAAACCCCTCAAGGATAAAAAACAACAACCAACAGTCCTTTTGTTCTGTTGTTCTGTGGCTTTTTAAGCCAATTCGCGTTGCCTATTCATTTTCCCTCTAGGGCTCTACAACTTCCAGCTTTGGTCCACTCAAATCCCTCTTATAGCATTCAATAATCATTACATAACACCTTTTGGGTAGGCGGCCACCTGTTCCATAATGGAATGGACCCATCAGCACTTGAAATCCTTCAAAAACAGTCATTCTGTTTTTCACAGGGAACGTTGTAAAACACAGGAAAATCCGCAGAAACACTGTCTTTCGAACTTCAAAAGTCCTTAATCCTGCCTTCTATTTCTATCAAGTCCACCTGGGAGTCGCTATCGCATATCACAAATGGCTTGGTTCCAAGGTTTCCCTTTGTATTTCATTTGATAATGAAATATACGAAAATACATTAAAATTGCCTTTCGACGGATCTCAAATATTATGCAACAATGTTTATATTTCCATCGGGTCCGTAATATCATTGTCACATATCAAGGGGAACCGGAGTAATCCATATGGTGTGACCAATGCTAGTGCTGACTACGATCTGCCGATATCGGCAATTGGCAAATCACGCTTTGTGGTGTCCTGTATTTGCCTCGTGGCACCGCCAATTGCGATCTGCCGATATCGGTGATCAACATATCGCTCGACCCGATCCCATTGCATCTCTGCCTCCAATATCCGCTGACTACCACCATTGATTGCGATTTTCGATCGGATCTAGAGCATTGATCAGCCAGATCCAACGGCTCCTGTTCAACCACTGTTTAAGCCTCCAATAAGCTCAATTTCATGGTTTTCTTCATGTTTTAAGGCCCGATAGTGTTATCTGCCTTTTCAAAAACTTCTTATTTTGTGATGGTTTTGACCTTTTAGGAGATCTTGAAGACTTAGAGGGTTTTTGGACCGATTATTAGGGGATTTTTCCTCTTTTTCCTTTGAAAAAAGGGTAGCTTCATTTTATGATAACTTCTCCATCTAAAGTCCATTTTCGCCCATTTGAGTTGTGTTGGATTTAGAATGAAGGGATCTCTGCAATGAGACTATTTCTTAGAGCATCCTACGACTTTCATTTTCCTCTAATTTAAAAATGATTTGTGCCATTTGGCACCTTTTACGTCATATATGAAGTCTTAGACTTAGAGGTTTATCCAGGATCCATTTTTGGATTAACACGTTACATTTTGTGCATTTCTTGAGAATACATCATTACATTCCACATGATGATGTGATATGATACATGGACACATATTCACTATTATGATGACACTTGAACAAATTACAATTTGACAATGATGAAATGGACTTCATGATGAGGTGGGAATGCCATGTTGTCTTCATTGCTGCTTCATCTTACATTCTTGATGATAGATATAATATATTCTTCATCTTCATGAATAATATTCTTTGTTATTTATTTTCACCCTCCACAGGGTCTCAAATGAGATTTGGAATCCTCTGAGTCATCATGCAATGTCTTCTTTTTGTCTCGGTCCATGATCTATTTCATCTCTCCATGACAGCTTTCTTTTGCTCTTCTTCTCTGCACATGTTTCTTTATGCTTTCTCCTTGAATGTCACCTTGTCATGCTAGGAAGGTACTCCTTCTAATGAAAATAATTCATGATGAGGAAAAATTAGTCTAAAAACATCTATTCAATCCTTACCTAGCTCATGGAATGATATTCTCATGATGGCCTATGAGAGGGTTAAAAGAAGAAGGCTTGATTAGGAGGGCACAATCAAACTCATCAAGGCTCACAAAATTCCTTCAAGGTGTGCTTGCACACTAAAACAAGAGAGAGATAGTTCAAGGGCCCACACTAAAGAGACAAAAGAGTGAGGTTTCATGCCTTCAAACCTTGAAGGTGTGCTAATGCACTCAAGGACAAGGAGGGTGTACTCGCACATGCCGAATGGATGAATTTAAAATGTTCAAGCCTTCGAGGTGCACTCATCACTCAAGGAGGGTGAAAGGGTGCATGCCGAAGAGATGAAGGAGAAGCACTCAATCCTTTCAGATGCACTCATGCACTCAAAGAGGCTATAGTTCTTCATGTTGAAGGATTGTGCTCAAGCTTCAGGCTTCATGAGTGCACCATGCACTCAAAAGGAAGGATAAATCTTCATGCTTCATGATTGTTTCATGCACTCTAAGGCTTTGTGCTTCATGAGGTCACCATGCACTTAAGGAGGGAACATTTCCTCGAGTTGAAGGAGTGTTCTCATAGTCCCGAAGTGTGCTCGTTGTTTTGACGTGCACTCAAGCCCTTAGAGTGAAATTTTTAAGGCAAGAAGGTCCTTGTTTTTTAGGAGTGTGCTTTTTAGGGAAGACAAGGTCCTTGTTCTTCTAAATTTATCTTTTTCACTGAGAATTTGAAGTGTGCTTCGTTGTTTTCAAGTGTGCTTCATGCTTGGAAGAGCATAGTTTTCTCCCACAGTGGCTACTTGTTCATCTGGAATGCACTTTTCACTGATGGAGGCAACACAATGTTAGGTTACTTATCCTTAGGAAGTATTGATGCATCGTGAGAGGGAGGAGACCTTAGGAGAGACTTAGTGCATAGATATGGGGGGAACGATACATTAATGAGGCTCATGAATAATTTTCTATCTTCACCTAGTAAGAGGGTTAATGCCTTTAGAACTTGCGATGGGCTGAATGACCAAGAAGAGCTCTCATAATGGCTAAGTGTAGGACCAACAGAGTAGGAGAAAGAATTGTATCCTAACATGACTCAAAAATAGGTCATAAACTTTAATTTCATCAATACAATCCAATGGAATGTACAAGGCACATGAATATTAGTCACACCCTAAAACAAGAGAAAAGTGACACCTATTCCTAAGTGCAATAGTTTAAATGACACATTAGAACACTTAGAATTATGGTCATTGTGACAAAAAAGGTGTGCTAAGCTATAGGATTGTGTATGGAACATGTTCCAATGATATGTAATATTGTCTAATGCAAAAAAAGTGTGCAAGAGCTAACTTTTGATGATGTACAAAGGTGTGGCACTTGTAGGAGTGAAAATGCAAAAGCAACACCTTCAAGATGAGGCAAACATAAGATGACACTTACAAAATGCGAGAAAATGTGAAAGTGACACATGCTAGAGAAAATATAACATGAAAATTACACTTTTTAAACTAAAATAAAGTCTAAATCATAGCCGTGAATGTGAAAGTGACACTTGTGCAAGAGAAAATGCACAAAAGATGACAGTTGAGAAAACTCACCAAAATAGAAGTACAAACACAACAAAGTGAGGGGAAATATCAATAAAAGTGTTCGCTGACTCTCGATATGAGTTGAAAATTACACATATATTGTCTTGATGGATGGTGCTATGTTTTTCCAAGCTTGCATAAAGGAAGTGTTCTCATGAACTCATCAAAGGCTAAGAATGTGTGTGCAAGTGACTTGATAGTTTGAAACAAGGAAGAAGACTTGATAATTCTCCAAAAACTAAAATGATCATGGAGTAACCATAGAGCAAAATATCGTAAGATCCTCAGTAGGTTTCAAAATTCATGTGAGTAAAATTTTGGAGGGTGTTTATCACAATGACAATACTTAGAGACACACTGGTATAACTCCATCTTCTCTATTTAGGTTTAATTTTTTAAGTGCAAGGTCTTAGTATTCTAGGAAGTATTGATTGATCTTGTGAATTATACTGGCTTCCCTACTTAGCTCAATTATATATATAGTCCCCTCCATTCCCCTATTCGGTTAAACACATATCAAGGCTTGCCAGATCACAATTTTTTCGATCTAGGAAAGGGTAATATGTGAAGTGATTTTAAGATATTCATAGTGTGAGTTTCATCTCTGGTGCTTCTCCACTTCCAGTAGGCTTGGATAGTACCCCAATGGAGTCATTATAGGAGCACAATATTTGTTTCGCTGCCAGCGAGCCTAGATAGTACCCTAGTGATGTCAGTCGCTTCACCTCCCTGTGTAGGTAGACTTTCTCTTCTTTCACTTTTTATTTATTTATTTAATAGGACTGTGCTTTGGCACTTATTATTTTTAATGGGCGGAAGAGGGATCCAAACATATTGAGAGAAGGGGAGGTTTCCCCTTCGGAGAAGTATTTATAGACCTATGATATTGGTTTTGTTTCTAATCGATCTTCCCCTTATCCTTTCTCTACATGACTGGATGGGAAAGAAAAGCACTATTTACTTACAATAATGAGTTAAGGAATGAAAATCCTAGAATAGGTATGGGTTTTATAGTTCAACCAAAGGCTTTCCATTCAAATGTATCGTATTTTCCATTCAATCATAATTAAATTTAAAGATATGTAAATCCAAGATAGAGAAGAGGTAACAGAATAGCCAAGCATTATTCGTCATCACAACTGCCCTTTTTAATTTTTGGCACATTATCTTTTGAGCCAACAGTATAATATTTCATGCAAAGTTTTACTAAACAAAACAAAGAAGATGGAGGTAGAACATAAAACATCATGCAAAATATATAATAAGAAAACAAACAAATGCAAAGACTCAATGGAGAGCAGGGTAGAGGGTGGATGCAATCCAAGGGAAACTAAATGCAACTAAACCTAATCCTAACCTAACATGCTATAAGGTTAGGGATAAGTGTAATTCTATTTCCAATGAAGCCGTCATAACTGGTCTCAACCTGAAAATACAAATATAAGAGAAATTACAACCGATATATAATAATGTGCAACAGAAAAAATGATAACTTTAATATCTTGCACAAAAAACAGAAGGTATTTCTTAAGGGAAGAAATATGTGTCATATTACCTTACTTTATCCAACCTAAAACCTTACCTTTTCGATGAGAGTAACAATGAAACCAACCTAGAAGGCTTCTTGTGAAAGCACCTGCATCTATATTATATTTCTTAGAAAACATCAAGACGGATCAAAACTTGATTTTAGCAAATGGGCTTGCTAAATAAGATGCTTCTGACTAATGATATATTGCATCATCAAATTCAAATAAATCCTCTTAGAAATCCTAAAATCCTCAGGAGAAATAATTTTCAACTAATTGTGTCGAATCATGATGAGAATCTTGTGAGGAAAAATAAATCTAATCATATTTAGAAAGCTTGTCAGGATAGTGAGGATCTGATATAACCATCAGTAGAGGCAGAAGTGCCTCAACTACTTGACAAGTATCTAAAGATAGAGATGATAAACCTTAAATATCAGTTGATGTAAAAAAATCCATCATTATGACACTAGTGGAAAACTGATCAATTGATTGATGGTTTTTAGAACAAGAAACATGATAAGATGTGTTGATTAAGGCATAATATTCTCTCTTAGGAGACATCAAAGATAGATAAGTTTGAATAGCTTTGCAAAAGCTTTGAACAAAAGAATAATCTTCCTCATATTTCAAATGTGACAACCATCTACTTGATACTAGCTACAACTCAGACTAACAACATCATCATTAAAAAGGAATGTCAATATGGCAAGCACATGAAACATGTCAAGATGTAGTGGATGAAAAAGAGGAACCTAATTCAGCAAATAAGACAAGCATTCATTAACAATGAAGAGGATATTTGTTGAAATGAAGAGAATAATCAGTGTCAGAATATTCACAACAAATATTACGAGTTGATTGCTTTCAAAAGAATGTGATATGTATAAATTATTCGGCCAAAGGTAATCTTTAGCATGATCAACTTGACAACGTCTCTCATCCATGAAAGGTATACACCCCAAACCCAAGTTCAATGAAGGATATTTGGATGAAGATGAACTAACTGAAATAGAATCTCCATTTTGATTAGAAACCAAATCTTGAAAGTTGAAAGAGCTACATCCAAAATAACAAACATCTTTCAAGGAGTTTGCATTGAGTGAAACCATGCAAAGAAAAGAATTTTGCAAGAAGATCTAGATCTAACTTATTTTAGGAATCTTACCTAAGTCATGAGAACTTGACATAAATATCAATGGAAGTTGAAGTAACTTGACTTCCTGATGAGTCCCAGAAATTTCTGAGATTGTAGAATTGGATCAGATCATGCATGGTATATGGACAACTATAATCAGTAATTTCAACAAGATCACTATTTTCCAATGGAATCCATTTACGTCACTAATTTGATCATAATTTACATTTTTGACAAACATACTACCCAAGACAAAATATTCTTCTAATTGCACATCTAAAGATGGATAAGTCAGAAAAATATCATGAGTAACCTGGATAAAAGAATTTTCTTCATGCAAAATTGGAAATGATAAAAAATGGAAAGGATACTTGATAAGTTTATTATCTTTTCCTTCCTTATGGCTGACCTCACTATCTTGTGTCAATTAAAAATCTAACTCATTAGATAATGAACATAAAGAGCATGGAGTATCTTCTTGACAAGTTGATGCATTACCAAAATAGAACAAAAGGGGTAGTGAGGTGAAGAAGAAGCTTATATAATAACATATTTAACCTAAACATATTCAAGAAATAAATATTTCAAATCAAAATTTTACTGATAAATTGGAAGATTAAATTGTGCACTTGGCAAACAATAATTACATGCAATAGTGGAATTAGAATCAGTAGAATGAAGGTTGCCTAAGACTTCAGACTGATTAAGAAAAATAATTATTTGATTGATCATCCGGATTGATAGATTCAAAATTAACCAAGGATGGGAGAACATTATCTTGACATGGATTATTTTGAAAAAGAAAAGAAAGATTGCAATAATCCTCTCCTTCCTACTCCTCTACCTGTGAGGAGTGACTACCTTGAACCTGCTCATTGTTTTGAATTTGGAATAGGTTAATCAATAAAACCAAGGGGCAAGGGATCATGAAAAATAGATGATGGAGGATGAAAATCATTCAAACCATATTTAAGACTAGAATTATGAGTATGTTGACAGTGTTGGACCTGCCAACATGTCAGGGGATATCCTCGGTAAGAAGTCACAACTAGATCTCGACCCGTTTGGTGTAGGAGTCCCAACAGTGGTTCGTACAGTGTCACCTTGACTACAATTGCACACAGAGGCAAGTAAGATTTCCCTGTTGGTAACAAGGGTGTGACATATGTGGAAAGTCAAGGAAGATGCATGATCAGTTCTAACACATGGAGGGTGAGGTGGGTGCACCCACTGGAAACCTGTGAAAGCATGAAGTTCAGAAGGGAACACATGAGAAAAGATGCATCACAACATGGAAGGAAAGTAAGCTAGCAATCCAAAGTTATGGTTAAACCAAAAACACATTTTAGTAAGATTCATACATACATATATAGAAAATAGATACACATGCATGTGTAAGAAAACAGATAAATATATATGTTATGAAACCAACTCAAGAGAAGATATAAAAGATGGATCAACGCCTTAGAATTCAGCCTCTTCGAGGGGGCAACCTCCTTTACGTTACATAAATGAACAATTCTTAGATGATACAAATGAAAAGACCTCCTTTCTATATATAGGAGTCTAAGGGGTCATAACATAATCAGAGCCTACATAACAATAATAGTGTAAGGGCACAATAATAACAATAGTGGGCTTCTGGGGCACAATAGTAACAATATGGGCACAATAGGGGCACAACAATATTAATAAGGGGTACAACTACAATAGTAATGGGGTAATCACTAGTATTATGGGGACCCAACATGCCCCTCTCCT
>APFE030618862.1:133716-170634 GCA_000404065.3 Pinus taeda
CAATATGGGCACAATAGGGGCACAACAATATTAATAAGGGGTACAACTACAATAGTAATGGGGTAATCACTAGTATTATGGGGACCCAACAATATCATTTAGAGTAAACGAGATAGTTGAAATACAATACGACATATGCATGAAACATGTTGGCTCTGTTTATTAAGAAGTGAAAGTTCCAGTCATACAATACAACCATGACCAACCACTAGTTTTGACAGAGGAATGTTACAGTCACTACTGCCTACTCCTCCAAAGAGATATACTAGCACTGCACAGTGGAGAATTCAAGGCTCATTACAGTACTCTCCAAGCTTTCTCTAAGATACTCCTATCAGAAGCTTGGCTGACCAAAAGCCTCTACAATGAGTTATGAGGTACTATAAATAGCAAAGGGTGGGGTGACCCTTGACATTCCCCTTTCTAACTACTCATCTACCCTCATGACTCTTTAACTAATTTGTGACTGTTACATTCAACTATCGACACTTGAACTTCCACTTGACAGGACATTACATACAATCTACACATCTACCCATGTGAGATAAAATGGCTTAAGCAAGCCATGTAATACATCACTAACGCTCGAACCGTTGTGGTGATACCAACTCTTTGACATCCTCATGATGCTCAATAGTGGTGAATTGATGCCAAGCTTGTTAGTACATGATGGTGTCTATGCACTCAATGGTGACATCTTGCCGAAAGCAAACTCTTTCCTCCGTTGCATTCGGGTACACTGGTATGGATCCTCTATCCAAATCGTATGATAATATGCACATTGCCATCTTGAGTGCCACTGAACCAACAACATATTGATGCATACTATCTGTGTTGATCTCCAAGCATGTGCTGGTGGCCATGCACATCAACTTGTTGGAATACATGTTCATCTCCAGTAGGAGTTGTTCCTTGTCTTTTCCTCAATGATTGTGCCAAAAGGGTGGGTTTGCATGCATGCGCACAATGACATGGATGCTTCTTGGTTCCCTTGCATGCAATCAACAACACTTCTCACCTTGTATACTCCGTGCCAGCTGCTAGGATGGATCTATAACTTGTACGGGTGTAGTTTCATCAGTCTATGCATGTTGTGCCCCCTGTTGTACCTATTCTCATTGTAACTCATTCTCTCGTCTTTGCAGCTCCTGTTCTTCCTTAAGTTTCTACTTCATCACATGCAACTCCTTCTCTATTTCTCTCTTTGTCCTCATGTGATCTACGTGTCGCAATGTCACCTCATAGCCTTAATCTCCAAAGCTATTTTCATCATGAATGTGTGCTGCCTTCTGCTGCTATTGATGGTGCTACTCATTGTGATGTGTTTGCCATTCATCTTGATATCCTTGTCCATGAACAACTTGATGTCTTTGTGGATATGCAAGTTCATAGACACTTGATCGATTGCATCCCCAGTTGTGCTCTTAATGGTGTCTTTGACTCTCCTCTCCTGGAAGCCATTATACCTGTGCTACTGGGAGGTGGATGACACCTATAATACCTGGAGACATAGAAACACTCAGGGCAAGAAATATGTCAGTTGAAAATCAAAACAAACTGGAGGACTGGCATACAACATACCTGTGTGACTGTCCGTAAAGATTGTGCAATTTTCACCGAGAGGCTGGGATACTAACTGCTAGGACTATGGACGACATAGTTTAGGCTGCTTAGATGCTGACTTAATGCTGGAACTACACAATGGACAGTTCATCCTGGCTTGCTGAGGACTAAAACTACGTAATGCACAATTTCATTCAGTAGTGACATGCAACTAGTAAACTACATTGCACAGTTTCTGGGGCCAACAAGACACTGCCTCCAAGAATTTCACAATGCAATCCTAAAGGTCAATGTTAGGCTAGACTTGCACAATTTCTGTAGGGAAGGCAGATCCTTTGCTTCTAGAAATGCACAGTGCTAGCCAGGAAAGGCACAGTCTGGGCCAAGGTAATCCAAACAGGCCAAAGGGTGACTGAAAACATGACAAGTTTGAATGCATGATGAGATGAGTGAAAGAAAAAGTGAATGATTATGCATGCAAATAGTAAGTGCATGATTTAGGAAATGGGATGCATGCATGTGTGTGACGCAGGTCGTCGCGACGATGACCGTCGGTGAAAAAACAATGTCATGCATGCGACAATAGTGAGATGTGAATGAAAACTGAAACGACACTTGTACAAGATAACATGCATGAAAATGATAGCAAGAGTTCACGTAAATCAAGCAGACAACATTCACACAAGCTGAAACACAAAAAGTGACAGAAACGCGGTGCAAGACATGCGAAGCTGGCTTATCCCAAAACAACTGAGCTGAATGTGCGACAACTCCTAGATGCAATATGCAATGTCGGAGCTACAAGATCGATGCGAGGAATGAACTCTACAACATCCGGTTCATAAGTTTTAATAAAATCGAGGTTATGACACACATCCCACAAATCTAGGAAAAGCGACACTTGGCAGGAGGTTTCTGAAATGATCCTTGCATGTAACCTCCAGCTGCTAAAAATAGATCCCTAAATCTAGGGATGCCCTTGCATGCTTCCTTGGGAAACGAATTCCATGCATGAAAATCAATTTTTCTTGGTCCTAGAGGGAACCGATCAACATGAAAGCACATGCATCGGTCTGCGAGTCTGGGATTAAAATCTGCGTTGTTCCTAGGCTGAGCAGAGCTAGATGTCCTAGAGGGATTGCACAATTTATGGGAGGAACAGGTGATTGTCTCCTAGGATTGTGAAATTTTTGGGCTGAGCAGTTATCCTAGGTCTAATTGAGTAATTTTATCAAGGAATCCTATCTGACTGCATTATGCAATTTCTGAGCCTAGCAGGCTACCTAACTGATTTGTACAATTTCTGCTAGTTGTTGGGCTAACTCTCCCAAAGGGATTGCACAGTTTCTCGGAGTAGCAGGTGACTGATGCCCAGAATTGCGCAATTTCTGAGCTGAGCAGCTGTCCTGGGATGAAATACGTAATTTTTTAGAGAAAGAATGTCAAGAATAATTACGCAATTCTGGAGCCCAACTAGGTGTCCAGCTAGGTTTGTACAATTTCTGGAGAGAAGGTTGATTCTCCTCTATAATTGCGCAATTCCGAGTGGGAGCTTCTCAACCAGTAACTGACACTAAGTCTAGAAAGCAGCCTGTGAAGGAGGTGGAACAAACTTGCATGCACGGGCTGACAGGACTCTATGAAACAGCTGAAGCCTATGTGCTTGACTATGCAAGACAAGTTTTTGAGGATGGTTGGTAGGTAGGCTCTGAAATGAAGCTAAGGAAAAAGTTTGGAGGGTGCTTGTAGCTGCTACAACAGAGTATCAATACCATCTTAAGAAATTAAGGGATTAGCCTTCACCTTAGGCTCCATGAACCATTCCAAGATTTCCTCCATTGGATCTGAATCATGGAAAGTGGGATAAGGTTGAGAAGATGGATTAGTAATTTGATTTACAGGTTTCCTAACTTGATCATTATCAAAAGGATGCACCCAAATTGGTACTTGAAAAAGAGGAGGACAAGGAACAACAGGTTCCACCTATGAGATTTGAGATTTCTCACATTTTATAGAGGTTTGGGAAAGAGGAACATATGGTGGTTTTGATTCATCATGTAAAGAGGTTTGAACCAAACTTTCAAACTTTCTTTTAAAAAAATCCCAATCCAAATCTTCCCCAGGAAACTCACAACATAAGTGAAGGAATCTATTATAAAAATCCTCAATCAATTCATTAAGATTCATTCTAATTTGATTTATTCTTTTTAAGATATCTTGGTAATCATACCTTTAGAAAGATTTATGAAGCTCCTTAAGGAATTGGTCAAAATAATGGATGGAAGTTGATGGTAAAGTATGACATCATTGATTAACACAACCTTCAAGGGTGAGGAAGAAAAGAACACAGGCAAGATCTTCATCATCAACTTCATAATATTCACAGAATTTTAAAAGATAAGAGATGTGATTGGCTATGGATGTTTCATCCTCACCATCAAACTTCAATTGAAAAAATTCATGAAGAGGCTCATCGAGGATTCAAAGTTGAAAAATGGAAAAATTAGAGAAACACCCTGGGAGTATGATTTGAGGATGAGCTATTAAATATAAGAGATTCAAATAGACCCAAAGGGCACAACTTGTCATCTAGCCCTCCTAGTGCTAGAATGTTTATGGTGTTAGATACCACCAACATATAAGGGGTCTCCCCAATGTGAAGTCCCAATTAAACCTCACATCATTTGGAGTAGGAGTCCTATCTAGAGTATCAACCTGACCACCATAACTGTAAGTGTAATCCTGGTTTCAATGGATAACATAAGAGATTATATACATAAACCTTGAATAATAAAGTTGACATTTTTAAACACTGATTGCAATGTGCAAAAGGAGACCTTCACGAGAGGGAGATAAAAAGTGAGCCTTTAGAAGGAAGTAACAGTACTAACATAATAGAGAAACATGAGCAAAGAAAGTTTCTTTAGTTATCTAGTGAAATAGTTCACATAGACACAATGATCATTAAACCACATACAACACACCTTCAACAAGATAAGTATTGAGGTTGCCGAAATAGTTCGATTTCCTTAGTATATATGAACAAAACATATATAGAAAACATCCAAAGAACAGTCCCAAGGCATTCACAATATAGGCATGAAAATATGTTCGCTCATCAAGCTTCAATTATAAGGTGAAATATCCAAGAACATAGTTACATTGATGAGACACTAGCTCCAATATTGGAACATTCAGTCACTTCTTACTTCTCCAAAGAATAGCTTTATCTCTTATGCCAAGTAGAGAAGCTAAGACTGGTTCTCCAAAGCTTAAGCCCCCAAAAGCCCCTTTTCCTTGAGTTATGAGGTTTCTTTTATAATAAGGTGGATGACCATTCATATCCCCATGACCCTTGAAGTACATTCATGACTCTTGGAATTTCAATGTGTCCTTTGGACTTCTAAACAACCCTTGAACTTTGAATGAATTTTGGACTTCTGCTAAAGACATTTTGTCCATATATGACTAAGTGACTTTTCATATTCCACATATGACTCTTAGACTTCCACACATTAAATTTTGTACTTTTCTTGAGATAACATAATTACATCCCACATGATGATGTGACATGACACATGGATACATATTGACTATTATGATGACACTTATACAAATTACAACTTGACAATGATGACATGGAATTCATGATGACATGGCAATGCCAAGTTGTCTTCCTTGCTGCTTCATATTGCATTCTTGATGATAGATTTTATCTATGCTTTGTCTTCATGAAGTATTTTCTTTATTCTTCATTTTTTCCCTCCATAGGATCTCGAATGAGATTTGGAATCCTCATAGTGATCATGCAATGTCTTTTTTCTATCTTGGTCCATGTTCTACTTCATGTCTCCATGATAGCTTTATTTTTTTATTCTTCTCCACGGGTGTTTCTTTATGCTTTCTCATTGTTATCTACTCTTTAGCATCACCTTGTCATGCTAGGAAGGTACTCTTGCTAATGAAATTCATTCACGATGAGCAAACATTAGTCTGAAAACATCTATTCTATCACTACCTAAGTCATGGAATGATCTTCCCATGATGGATTGTGAGAGGGTTAAAAGAAGAAGGCTTGATTAGGAGGGTGCAATCAAACTCATCAAGGCTCAAAAGAGACCCTCAAGGTGTTCTTGTGCAATAAAACAAGAGAGAGAGAGCTCAAGGGCGCAAGGTTTCACTCTGAAGAGATGAAGGAGTGAGGCTTCAGGCCTTAAAGCCTTCAGGGTGTGCTCATGCACTCAACGACAAGAAGGGTGCACTAGCGCATGCCAAAGGGATGAAGGGAAAATATTCAAGCCTTCAAGATGTTTTCATGTGCTCAAGGAGAGCGCAAGGGTGCATGTTGAAGAGATGAAGGAGAAACACTCAAGCCTTCAGGATGTGCTCATGCACTCAAAGAGGGCATAGTTCTTTGTTCTGAAGTAGTGTGCTTAAGCTCCAAGCTTTGTGACTGTGTCATGCCATCAAAGGGAAGGATGAAGCTTCATGATTTGTGATTGTGCCATGCGCTCTAGGAATTTCTGCTTCATGAGTGCACCATGCACTTAAGCAAGGCACATTTCTTCGAGCTGAAGGAGTGCACTCAGAGTCTCGAAGTGCGCTTATTGTTCTGAAGTGCACTCATGCTCTTAGAGTGCACTTTTTAAGACAAGAAGCTCCTTGTTTGTCAAGAATGTGCTTTTTATGGGAGACAAGGTCCTTTTTATTCTAAAGTGCATTTTTTTACTGATTGTTTGAAGTGCGTTTTGTTGTTGTCAAGTGCACTTCATGCTTGGAAGGGAAGAATTTTATCCCACAATGGCTACTTTTTCATATGGAATGTGCTTTTCACTGAGGGAGGCAACACAAGACTATATGACTTATCCTTAGGAAGTAATAATGCACCGTGAGAGGGAGGAGAACTTAAAAAATACTTAGTGCACAAGTATGGGAGGAACAATACATTAATGAGGCTCATGAATAAGTTGTGATCATCACCTAGTAAGAGGATTAATTCCTTTATAACTTGCATTGGGCTGAAGGACCAAGAAGATCTCTCACAATGGTTATGTGTGTGACCAAGATAGTAGGAGAAATAAATGCATCCTAACATGACTAAAGCATAGGTCACACACATAAATTCCATCAATACAAGCCAATGGAATGCACAAGACTCATGAACAATTGTCACACCTTAAAATAATAGCAAAGCGACGGCTATTCCTAAGTGTGACAATTGAAATGACACATTAAAACACTTGAAACTATGGCCACTATGAACAACATGTGTGCAAAGTTGTAGGATTGTGTCTGGTGCATGTTCTAATGAAACATAAGACTATCTAATGTAGAAAAGTGTGTCAAAGCTAACTTTTGATGATGTGCAAAGGTGTGACACGTGCAGGAGTGAAAATGCAAAAGAAACACCTGCAACATGAGGGAAACATAAGACGACACTTGAAAAATGTGAATGACTATGAAAGTGACACATTCCAAAGCAAAGATAACAAGAAAATGACACTTATTAGAGTAAAATAAAGTCAAAACAATAACTGCAAATGTGAAAGTGACACTTGTGAAAGCAAAAATGCGCAAAAGACGAGAGTTGAGAAAACTCACCAAAATAGAAGTACAAATGCAACAAAGTGAGGGGATATGTTAATAAAAGTGAGCAATGACTATTGATATGAGTTGAACATCACACAGGGACTGTCTTGATGGACATTGTTATGCCTGTCCAAGTTTGCATAAAGGAAGTGTTCTCATGAATTCATTGAAGACTGAGCATGTGTGTGCAAGTGACTTGACAGTTTGAAACACTTTTCAAAATATCAAACAACCATGGAGTAACCATAAAGCAACAAATCATAAGATCCTTAGTAGGCTCCAGAATTCAAGTGTGAGAAAAATTTTGAAGGGTGTTGATTGCAGTGACAACACCAACCAATAAACACACCAAATGAAACTCCAATGAAATGGTAACAACCATTTTTAATCAACACACCATAAGATTTCCACCTAAATCCAACCATTATCCCATAAAGAAATTTCAAACCAGAAATGCTCATTCAGTGTTAACCTCAAGGAATAAAAATGACTTTACTTGTTATTGGCCCATAACTTTAAAGATGACAAATATGTACCATTCAGTTAGAATACATTTCCAATATTAGCGATCAATACACATCGAATATTTGGGTTTGTGTAGTAATTCCCATGGAATTGATCTCATTACAATTAGAGAGTTTTATTCCAGAGAGTCGTGAAGTTTTTACATTTCACTAGCAAGCAAAATTTTGTTGATAATTCCAACATTGGAGCATAAACAAACAATGTCAAAGAATTTAAAGTAGTTTTTGATAGTTCAAAAGTTTCCCTCCTAAGGAATGTTTGATGCTTACAGGTCTTCAATGCTTCTGAATTGGTCATGTGTTAGATATAAGACAAAACATAGATTTATAATTTAGGTTTCATGTCCATTGCATGGCAGTGGAAAGAGATTGTGGCACAATTTCACGACATATCATTTTTACATGTCTATAGTAAACATAAGGCTCTACTAGATGTTGGGAATTGGATAATCCAATGCTCCCCATTAATGGCGTTGTAGAAGGATAATCCAATGCCCCCGTGTGTTTCGTGGAATGTGCTTAACACTAGCGATGTGTCTGTTTACTAACACCTGCAGGTTTTGGTGTAATAGCAATCGTGACTCCAACAAATGGTATTAGAGCCAAAGGTCTCGAGTTGGAACACAACCTGCTGGCTCGCGTGTGGGGGGGGGGGGGGGGGGGGGGGGGGGGGGGGGGGGTGGTGGGGGTGGGGGGTGGGGAGATTGTTGGAATTGGATAATCCAACGCTCCCCGTTAATGCGGTGTAGAAGATAATCCAACACCCCCATGTGTTTTGTGGCGTGGTGCTTAACACTAGCGATATGTCTGTTACTAACACCTACAGGTTTTGGTGTAACGACAATCGTGACTCCAACACTAGAAGCCCTCTCTAAGGAGGCACTTCTTCTTCCTAACAACACATTGGTTTCTTCGTCCGTAAAAAAAAATACCAATTTTAATACTTTTGTGAGTCCTAATTGGATGAATTTATATGTCCTAGGTCTAGTTTGAAGCTCATATTGATGTAGGTTTTAATATGATGTTTTCAGAGTTATCACCAATTTATAAATAATTCAAATAATATGTGAAAAACTATTTTATTGAAATGTTGAACAATAAACATTACACCATAAACATCTTTGAAATATACTTTTAATTTATATTAAAATAATTGAAAAAAAACATTATATCCATATAACTTATAATCAAGCTATAATCATTAATTATTAGTTTTAAACAACACATTTATTCTTTAAAAGGTGGAAAATTTGTTATATCGTGCGTGATCATTTAGAACCTAATCATAATGCCTTCTCATCTCTATTTTAATGTAAGTAATTAGAAGGTAGCCATTAAATGATCATGGCCTTTACAATTAATGCAGCTTTAAAAACCATTCAAATTGCATGATCATGGCCTGTATCAAATTGCATGAATAAATTGATCCCACATTGAACTTTCGAGATGCATTTTTGAAGTCTAAATTAAATTGCAACATAGCCATCACAGTGGAATTCTTACCAAACTTTTTTAAACAAAAATATTGTTTCTTATCATGTCTCATTAACCACAACGAAAAGAGAAAGAATTGTATGTAATATTGATCCCACATTGAACTTCTAAGATGAATTTTTGAAGTCTAAATTAGATTGCAACATAGCCATCACAGTGGAATTATTACAAAACTCTTTTAAACAAAAATATTGTTTCTTATCATGTCTCGTTAACCAGAACGAAAAAAAAAAGAAAGAATTGTATGTAATATGTATTTCTTAAACATATTTTTAATCCATCCATATGTAATTAATGCATTATATACCATAAAATTGAACTTTGTAATTTTTCTAGTATAAAAATGTGATAGTAGTATGAATTGTGTGTGCCCTGAATGGGTACACCATCGAAGCCATGGAACTATTTAGTGAAATGATCCTGCAACATAAAACTCAACTCAATTCTTGTGGTTTGTTTTATCCCATCATGTGCGTATGCTACAATAAGGTAGGGAAACCCATGGCTACATCATCATAAGCCATGAAAACTTTGAGTTGGATGTTTTAGGAGGCACTTCACTCATAGACATGTATGCAAATGTGGGAGTATGGAGATTGCATCTTGACTATTTCATAGAAAACCCAAAAAAAATGTGATAGCATTGAATGCCATGTGTATGGGATGTGAAATGCATGGGCAAAGTGAAAGTGAAGATGTTAGCATTGAATGTCATGTTTATGGGCTGTGAAATGCATGGGAAAAGTGAAGATGTTGTACACTATGCATCATTGGTTTACATGCTTGGCCATGTAGAAGAAGAATTTGAGTTTGTTTATAAGACAACATTAGAAACTAATGCTTCTATGTAGGAATCTTTGATGTGCCTATAGAATTCATAACAATATTGTGTTGAGAGAACATATATGATAGCATTGAATTCCATGTTTATGGGATGTGAAATGCATGGGTAAAGTGAAGATGTTGTACACTGTGCATCCATGGTTTACATGCTTGAAAATATAGAAGAAGAATGCGAGTTTGTTAAGAAGACAACATTAGAAACTAATGTTGCTATGTAGGAATCTTTGATTGGTTCTTGGAGAATTCATAACAATATTGTGTTGGGAGAATATGTTGCATACCAACATTTTGAAATAGAGCCAAATATCTTTGGAAATTGTGTATTTATTCCAAAATTTTATGCCTTGGCAAGAAAGTGGGATGATGTAAAAAGGGTCAAAGCAATGATAAATACAAGGGGTTGAGAAAGCCAGTAGGATGCAAAGGGATTGAACTAAATCACAAAGTTCATAGATTTCTTGGTAGGAGACAGATTGGATCCCTAATTTGAAGAGATTTATGCAACATTAGGAACTATGTCTTCGCATATAGGGTATTCACCCAACACAAACTTTGGGATGCATGATTTTCATGCAGAGGTGAAGCAAGAGATGTTCATTAGTCATAATGAGAATCTAACCATTTCATTTGGACTAATTAATGCAAGATTTTGTACCCTATAATGGTTATGAAGAATCTTCGTTGTCATTGTCACACTACCACTAAGCTCTCCTCCCACTAATCGAAACTAAGAGAGAGATTCTAGTGTTGCTTAGTGCCCAGAGGCTTGAGAGGGCTTGTTGTTGGCAAGAGAGAACATAGATGTGTAGGGGCAGGCGACACTAAGAGATATATTCTCTCAAAAATACATTGAAAGAGAGATTCTCTCAAGTAAGAAAGAGATCAACATGAGTAATATTGCATGTTTGTAATGAGTGAGATACTAAATTGTGTTGGGTATGAGGAAATAGCATGGAGTAGAAAAGGAGATCCATATTAGCTAGATTGAGGATGGATCTAGGGAATTATCCCTAGATCAAATATGGGGTAATTGTTGTATAGACAGTTTCCTCAAGGACCATTATCCCAGTAATGGTTCTCAAATAGGTTCCAAGAAGAATTTAATGAAGAAATGTTGATTGGGAAAAACTTATGTATAATATGTTACTGTGCATGATCTAATTGCTAGTTTTATAAGATCTATTATGCTAAATTTGTTTCTGGTTATACACATTAATGTGTTTCATTTCATTGGTTATGTAAATTTAATAAGTTGTTATTAAATATGGTGTGTGTGTGTGTGTGCATTGTGTCTAGTTTGTAAAACTATAACATGGCATCAGAGCATGGTCTCTCAGAAGGGTATGTTGATCTAAGATTTTCATAAGTGACAAATATAAGAGGGAACTATAAGAACTGTTGCAGGATGCAACAATGTTTTGAATAACCATGCCAAGGAGTTGGATAAGTATGAAAAACTACTTGTATGGGTTGTGAAGGCCAGGATCAATGGGCCTAGTGAGAGATGGAGCATATCGTTCACACAAGGAGTTGTGGATAGTTGCAAGATGGTGCATAGACGAAGAGAAATGGATGAGATATTCATTCATTAGATGTGCTAGGATATTGAGAGGATATCACCACATGAGAATTTTAGATTCATCATGATCCAAGTGTGAAGGTATTGTGAATATATTTGAGGTCGAAGCATCCAAGTAAGGGCCAAATCTATTCTTTTGATAGGAGGGGAAATAAGAAGGAAGGATCAATATGGTCTAAGGGCTAAGATAACCATTGTATATCCAAGTGAGACACTTGGAGTGAAGGTAAAGAAGAGACCTTGAGAGATGAGAAGGAATGTTATCTAAAGTTAGAGGGAGTTAGCCTTTAGAGGGAGTAAGAAAACTAAGGAGGGCATCAATATTCAGAGGGATTAAACAAGCTCATATGGAGTAAGCAACTCAAATGAGGACAACCTTTAGGTTCAGGAAGTCATGGTACAAGACGACCATGTAGGATGCTCAGGAGCAAGAGGCTTCTAGCAGTAGGATGTCTTCGAAGAATGGTCCTTGTCATACAATGATAATCACTTTTTTGTCATATGGAGAAATTATCGTAGCAGATCAGGGGTGGAAATGTGCTCTAGGTTCAAAGACAGAGCCACTTACCTGTGGTGTTGTGAGAATACATCCCTTGCTTAGAGGGAGTGTTGATGTTTTAGGTAGCATTGAGAGTATTCTCATGTGTGTGCAAAGTGGGGTAAGTGACGGGGATTTCCCCCATAGACCCATGGTATCTCTGATCACCTCAGGTGGTATCTCTAATCACCTCCCCATTGTTCTTTGGTTCACTTAGGAGGACAACAAACCACCAGTCCCATTTTGACACAAACATACCTGGTTTTAGGAGGATGATATTGTATCCAATTCACCCTCCAAATTACATTTGTGCATAATTTCTTAAATATCAAGGCAATCATGAAGCCTCGTACCATAAAACATAAGGGAAAATAATAGGGGTATTTCAAAAATTGAATCAAAGATAAAATCCCTTCTAGATTCCATTAATAACACCCTACCTTTGGAGGATATTACAACCCTCCACTCCCTAGAATAAGAAATACACTCCCTCCTAGAGAAACAAAAGGCTGAATGGTTCCTAAAGAGTAGAGCCGTCTAGATAAAAGAAGGGGACAAAATATACAAAAACAAATTAATCATTTTTTGTTTCTTTAAGAAGGAACAAAAAACGTTTTTTGAAATCATTTGTTTGGATGGCTCCAAAGAAAGCACTTTCAAAGATATGGCCAACATAGATTCAACACATTTTGAGAATATTTTGAAAGATCTTCCAGGAAACCCTATTCAAAATATTTTTTAAGTAGTCTTATAATTCCCATTTATCATTATTGAATAGATGAACCAAGTCCTTGATGAGGAGGTATTGGAATAGGAACTAAAATATGCTATTTTATTGATGTGGAAAGGAAACAGACCTAGCGCTTATGGTTTTTCGGTGGAGTTCTACACTATATTCTAAGAATTTATCAAAGAATATCCTCTAAAGGTTATCATAGAGTCACAATGCATTGGGAAGGATATATGATATTTAAACTCCACCTTTCTGGCTATAATCCATAAAAAACACGATGATATCTCTTTTGAATACTTTCATCCAATATCCTATTGTAATGTCATATATAAAATTATCTCCAAGATTATTTCTAGATGAATCAAGCTATTTCTCAATGGAATCATCTCTAAAGAACAATTTGGTTTCTTAAATAGTATAAAGATCCATGATGTCATCTATCTAACATAAGAAGTCATCTACTGAGTAAATATTCATAACTGGATAGTAAGGATCCTAAAGTTGGATCTCTCGAAAGCATTTCACAAGGTGAATTGAAATTTTCTACATCTATTTCTTCACAAATTAGATATGGTCATATTGGCAATAAAATAGATCATGGGATGCCTATAGTCATTCTCCTTTGTTTCACTCATCAACATGGCTCTCTATCCTTTCTTTTGAGCTTCTTAAGGATTTCAACAATGATTTCCGTTGTCTCCTCCTCCTCATTGCTAAAGCACTCATTATACTTCTTCATAGAGCCTTGATAAGGGACTCCTTCAAAGGAATCAAAGTAGCCCTTAATCACTTCATCACATATATAATATTCATTGATGACATCCTTATTTTCTTATCTGGCTCACCTGAAAACTTATATCAATTAATGTCATCATATCTTTGTTCACCAACACCACTGCCATGCAAATAAATTACACCAAATCTACCCTAGTTTTGCATGCCCTCTCTAAGTAGGTGTCATTCCTTATTAGTTCACTCTTCCTTTTCACACAACCCTCATTGGATCTAGGATTCAAGTACTATTATTTATCAAGTTCATTTATGTATGTACTTTATGAGATGTATTAACACTAGATCATGGACTAATGTATGGAATATAGTCTTGTATCACATGTTTATCATTTTAGTTTCATAGCTTTTATTAATGAGAACTTAGACAAAAATACTAACAATTCTATATTTTACGTAGTAATTTTAACATTCGATGTTGTCAAGGATACCAACTGACTATTTCCCTAACTATGCATTTGTGTGTTTATTTTCTTGTTGCTTCCTTATGCTTATCTATCTTTCAGTTGTTAGTTAGCTTAGATTAAATTCATTTTTGCATTTATATAGTTGTTAGTGTATAATTTTCATCTTCCTACTATGATGACTGCTCAATATCTCATAGCATCTTAGAGAACTGAGTATGGATATCGAGGTAGAATCTATATGGGTATTTTTTGGGTGTGTGTTATATTCTTTCCATGACTACCCCATGCACAAGGGGACTGGGAGCCTGCCTTGCACGTTGCGTCGGGCGTAGTAGGGGGGTCATAGGGGGGCAGTAGCCCCCCCCCCTATTGGGGGTTTTCTCCCCCTGCACAGGGTTCGGGGAAGTGCCCCGAGATTATTTTTTTGGACCCTATATTAGGTGGGCAGACCTACCTATGGTTTTGTGCATGGATTTCACACATGGTTTTGGGCATGATGGTTTTCAGTCCATGGTATTTTGTAGATCTGGTCAAGGGAACTACGGTTATGTTCTAATCCACAGTTAATGGATGTTTCGGCATGTATATATATGTATTGTAACATTGACAGGAATATAATGAAAAATCACTCTGGTAGTCCCGAGTTTTGGATCCAAAGGAAAATCTTTGTATATATCTGTTTTATGCTCTCACCATTGTTTATTTTCTGTTTTCTAGAATTTGTATGCAGGTAATTTCTGTATGGGGTTAAAACCTACTGGTATATTACCCCACATGCTATGAGGTATAGCTAGGACCTCATACTAGAGGGAATCCTTGTAGTTATTTCTAGGTCATTCATCCCTATCAATAGTTGAATTGGTGCTAGAAAGAGGCATTGAAATCTAAATTGCATGGTTTGCATATATCCCTATTCATACCAATAAAGTGTTTCCAACAAATATAATCTCATCCAATAGACACATACCATTCTTACCATATTAAGCATGTTGAGAGAGAAACTAGCTATGAAGACATTTTCTCTAAACCCAAAAATGCAAAACCTTCTTAAGGAGATTTGTATTCTATCTCTATAATAAAGTGAATTCCCTTAGGCTTATTACTAGGGCTTACATTAAGAAAACTGAAAGACTTCATGTAGCTCCACATCTCCCAAAAAAAAATGATAATTAGAAAGGAATTCATCAAGGAAGATGTCCTATTTTATTATGTTTAACAATTGATTAAGCATGCTCTTCAAGATATATCTAGTCCTTTTGATTAGACAAATTTAACTCTTTCTGGTTCTTTTGCCTCTACTCATGCATTATTTGACACTTTCAAGGAAACCACTCATATTGAACATAATTATTATTCCTCAGAGTCTAAAGAAGAATTAGAATAAGAAGGCATACATATATAATGGTTGGAAAACCCTAGCGTATATGGATGTTCTAGGAAGCCATCAAACTTCTAAGAATTATGCATGATCTCCCCAGGCAACTAGAAAGGATCCTTCCTAAGTTTGATCCTGATAAGGCTACTTCATCTAAAAACCACATTAAGAATTTTTATCTAGCCTTAAGTTTGATGAATGTACAACAAAAATATGTGTTCTTTAGAGTGTTTCCCTATACCTTTGAGAAAAAATCCTCCACGTGATGATGAGCCGTAGTATTGCAACACGAATGTTGCAACTCCCAAGGCTACCAACTTAAATTATAAACACGGGGTTCATACAAAATTAGGAGGTGTCATAACTATATTTGCAACATGCAATGTGTCCTTCTTTCATTGATCTGATGCAATGAAGTGAATGTCATGAAAACCAAGCCTAAACTAATTGTAGAAATGGAAATATTACTCTATTTGAATAAAGGAAACCTAATTACTTTTGCTGAGAGGAAATCCCAGTTAGTTTTCAAGAAAGGAAAGACTATTCTAATTTGAATGAATGTAAATGTTAATCCTATTTGTAGAAATGTAAACAATAACCTATTTGTATATTGTATATGGTACATCAAAAGGAAGCCTAGTCTATGCAATAGAAATAAAAATGTTTGAAATGGAAACTGTAGCTTAAGATGTATGAAATAAAATGAAATCATTATTAAATCACTACATTCAAGATATAATTTTTAAATATATTTCTTAAGGTTCTTCATAAAGTAATCATGAAAATCATCATTATGCTCTTCAAGTCATGAATTTTCCCACTAATCCAAATGGCAAAGGTGAATTGCAATGGAGAATTGGCAAGGCTTAGGAGGTATTTTGGTCTTACTAAATCATGGATTCAAAGCCTAGGGGTCATGATTAAGTTCTAAGAGACAAAAACCAATATTTTGGAGCAAATTTGTTCAAATTTAGACATGTTACAAGATTGCTACAGGAGGTGCTACAGGAGGCCCTCTTTTGCTACACGAGCAAGATAACTTATCGAATGCCCAAGTAAATAAAATGAAAATGGGACGATTTTTTTTTCTTATTAAGTAGGATGTATTAGGACTCCATTACACTTGGAATCACTCCAAAATACCCCTGTTCACATGTGCTAGAAAAGAGCATAAAGTTAGTACTCTAAACACTAGAAATTCAAGAACTAGTGAGGTAATTAACCTACCAAATGCCTAACCTAATAAAGTGAAAATTCTATGGCGTAAATTTTGTTATTAACTTTAATGTGTGTATGACCCAATAAAGGTGGAATAAAATCAAATTAATCTCATTAACACATTCTAGAAAATAGCAGAAAATCACTCCTATTTTGCTATAAGGAATTTCCAGAAATTCTAAATCTATGAACTAGTAGACACATCCAACTACCTGAATGATGAATATGACTTTTCAAATCTATTATAAGGATCCATAATTATTGTGAATCTGTAAATAAGCTTCAAAAAAACTCACTTCAATCATATAACCAATGTAAGCTA
This sequence comes from Pinus taeda, assembly GCA_000404065.3. Classification (NCBI taxonomy): domain Eukaryota; kingdom Viridiplantae; phylum Streptophyta; class Pinopsida; order Pinales; family Pinaceae; genus Pinus; species Pinus taeda. The sequence goes on from APFE030618862.1 coordinate 150,691, forward strand.
AAAAAAAGAAGCATGAATAGTAAATGCAGAAATAAGATATGCAAGTGAAAAAACATTCAAAGGAAATAAAAAAAATTGTACAAGAGTAATCTGAGGCTCTTGGGATGACCAAGCCCAAGGATACTCAGAGTCCTATGAAGGAAACCAAGCTTTAGAAGCTAAAAATGGCACCAAACTTCATTATATTTTGTTCATTTATTATCAAATATTGGTCCATCTTGTAGTAGGTAGCAAGTCCCTATATTATATCATTCAAAATTTACTCCATATTCTCTCAATATTCTCCAAAAAAAAGAATATTAGGCACATGATATGAAATTATCTATAAACCTTCCTAAGAAGATATTAAATCTAAAAAAACATTATTAAGTGTAGAAGGAGAGGTTTAATATAGCCTTCATGTGCCTAAGAAAGGTTAGATGGGCCTTAATTTGTGTCTAATTTGGAGGCCCGTCATACCTCCCTATTGAAATTGTTGCTCATCCTCTGAGAAACCTATCCAAATTATTGCCATGTTTTTCTTATTTTTTTCCCCATAAGTATTTTCATGCAATTCCCTTCCTTAACTCAATGGAATACAATTTGGATGGTTTCTTGTATTGGATGGACTTCATAGACAAACTTGCCATGTTGGAAATGTAGAATTTCCACGGAATTTTGATCTGTTGTTATGAACAATCTAAAAAAAAATTTATTTTTATTACAAACACATAATTTCTCTACTCAATTTGCAGTGGAATTAGAAACATAAATTAAACACAGCTACACAATTCAAGACACAATTTTTTTACTAGGGAACCCAATTGGGAAAATGATCCGGTGCTCAAAATTAGGCTAAAAAATAAAAGTTTTAGAATTTTGTCAAACTTAGCTTCATATAAAAGAGCTCATCATTCTAATTCCAATGGTGTGAACAACACTCAAACCCGAGCTCGTATGCAGAAGTCATAGCAAGTCAAAGTTCATGTTTGACTTGCGTACATAGCAGGGTTGGATGACATGGCAAGTTCCATCAGTGAATCGGGAGACGCCAAGTGGCAGGTCACCATTGGCCCCTATCTATCGCAAATCACAGGTCAAAGGTGGAACATGTTAAACAATCGGTCCCTGAGTAGGGAAGGGTTGCGATGCGATAAATCACAATCGCAGTTCACAAAAGGCAGGCGGGAAGGCATTCAGAAATCAGTTGGAGGTGCGATGCGATTGATCACAATCACAAATCAAAAAAGAGAAGACAAATGTAGTAATCGGTCCCCATCATACCCAAGTCACGATTTGATGGATTGTAGATCACAATCACACACAAGTCCCGCATTATGATTACCATTGATACTCTGCTGAATTGCGATTAAGCGATAAGTTCTAGATGCGATGCAACTTTAGATACTAGTTTATAATTTTGTCGGGTTCGCCACATCACTATCACAATATCTCTCGACGTGTACACAAAACTTAATCCCACCGGTCCTCACCGATTGCGATTTGTGATAAGACTCGACCGACAGATTATGGTTCGCCGCGTGGCGAAATTTTTGTCTGGTTAGCGGATTTTGAGGCTAATTTGTAGGCTCATGCTAGAAATGGGGAAATTTGTGGAGCGAATAGTGGGTAAACTACGATAAGTCATAAATCCTCCCATTTTCCACCAAATTGGTTGCAAAAAGAGGCTAGATAGCCATTTTTTAGTATAGCAAGTTTCAAAAGCATTTGAGCATTGTAAACACAAATTTTTACACTTTTGAGCATAATAGAGAGGCCCAAGCCATTGGAAGCTGGACCAAGGAGGCATAGCCTAGGAGGGGTGAGCTTCTTTATCATATGATTATTGTAATGTGTTTTTGATGAATTTCTATATATGTTTATGCTATTGTTCAGTTTCTGATTCATGTTAAATTTCTCATAAAATTAACATAAAAACTCTTCATTTTACTTGCAAAAAACCATGAATCCTTAAGCACAATGAAAGAATTTTGTTTATAATCTAAGGAAGATCTTAGCACTACAAACTAATATTCTACATCATATCAATTTGGTATCAGAGCACTAGGTTTTTCTTTGTGAAAAAAGGATTTAATTGTTTGCAATTTTATGTCATGCTTACAAGGTTAAAACTCAAAAGAGGTGAAGGAAAGTTGGTTGGAAGCCCTGAAGTTGGGTCAAGGGGAAGAAGAGAAAGGTTGCCACAATCTCCAACACCAGTTCAACCTCAAGTTGTAGTTGACACTCCAGAGATCATGTCTCATGAAGGAGAATATACAAACATGACAGAAGATGAGAAGACCTTCAAAAAGACTTTCTTTGATATGACATAGATGGTGAAGGTCGTCTATGAAGAGAGGAATAGAAGATTGCAAGGAGAAAGTTCCAAACCTCCTAATGGAAAAGGCTCTTCAGGAGGAGGTAATGGAAAAGGAGGAAAATGAAATGGAGACAAACCTCCACCCTCTCCACCATCTTATTCATCTTCTTCTTCACAAGAATCTTCACCCTCTTCCACTAATAAAACCCTTACTCATACTCATCATCATTCTTCAAAAGGAACTAGTAAATCACCTTTTTTAAAACTTGATGTTAAATTCGAGTTGCCCATGTATAATGGTGAAGTGAATGCAAAGAAGCTTGGTAATTGGCTTCGTCAGTTGGAGGTATATTTCAAGATTCAAAACCTTCAAGAGGATGACATAAAGATTCAGTTAGCTTCGTTGAGAATGGAGGGTGCAACACCAGTATGGTGGGAATCAAAGAACCAAGAGGAGATTAAAAAACACGGTAAGATCTCAATTTCTTGGAATTATTTCATTAATGCAATCAAAATACAATTCTACCTTCTAGCTTATATGCAGAAAGCCATTATGAATTGGCAGAACTTTAGACAACTTAAAGGTCAAAATGTGCAAGATTACACCTAAGAATTTAGAAAAAGGTCTTTGATGTTAGGTGTAGATTTGCAGTCACAGGACACTTTGTTGAAGTACATAGGGGGATTAAATAGTTACCTTGGGCATACTATCTTAATGTTTAATCCCAATAGTATAGATGATGTGTGTGTGCAAGCCACTCATCTTGAGGCAAGAGGGAAAAATACTTGAGAAGAAGGTAGTCAAAAGTCATTCAAGAGTAAGGGAAAAGAAAAGGCTTTCAAAGGGAAGGCAAAGAAAAATGCGTATATCAAAAAAGGAGAGAAAACTACATGCAAACACTATTCTAGAGAGAACCATGATGAAGCTCAGTGTTGGAAGCTTCATCCCAAAATGAAACAAAAAAGAAACAACAACAAGGGAAAACAGAAGACAACTGCAACCACTCAACAAGATTTGGGATTCGATTGAGGTGATGAAGCTAAAATCACAACCATGGGGTTAAAAGGAAAAGAATCCATTTCTAGCACTAGTTCTTCAAACTCACAAAATGAAACTCCAAACGAAAAGAGAAGAACAGAATGGTTTCACATAAGGGTGATCTCAAAACATAACAAGATTGATACGGTATTTGATAGCGGCTCTCAAGCCAATATTATATCTGAAAAATTGTCAAGAGTTTAAATCTAGAAATTGTTCCACATCATAAATTGTATCCACTTGGATGGGTATGTGACAATGCGCAATTGTAGGTTACCAGAAAGTGTAAACTAAGATTCTCTATTACTGCAAATTTCATAGATGAAGAGATGTTGTGCCATTAGATATTTGTGGCATGGTTTTGGGCAGCCTGTACCTTTATGATAGAAAATATATCTTCCATCAACATGAAAATAAATATCATTTATTCAAAAATGGAGTGTAATATATTGTGAGAGCTCACAACAAGAAAACAAATCTTTCACTTTTTAAGGCAGGGTAGATGAAAATACTCATGAATTCGAGCAAGAATTTTGTGCTTCTCATGATCAAACCCAAAAATGATGTTGATAATGAATTTTGTAAAGGTTGTGATTCGAATTTGAAATCTGAATCGATTGACGTAGTTAATCAATATGATGAGATGTTTTAGGAACCAAAGGGATTACCTCCCAAAAGAGGAATCCAACACGAGCTACAGTTGCAACAGGATTGTCCTCTTCCATGGAAAGAGCATAAATTAAGACATAAATCCAAGAGTTGTTGAATAAAGGGATCATCAGACCATATTCCTTGCCTTGTGGTTCACCTATTGTCTTGGTGCCAAATAAGGATGGAACATGGCGCATGTGTGTGGACTTTCGCGAATTAAACAAAATTACAGTAAAGAATTGTTACCCACTGCCTCGAATAGATGATTTACTGGATAAATTGAAAGATGCAAAATATTTTACTAAGATGGACTTAATAAGTGTTTACCATCAAATTAGAATAGCTAAAGGAGACATTTGGAAGATGACATTCAAAACAAAACAAGGTTTGTTTGAATGGCTAGTTATGTCATTTGGTTTATGTAATGCTCCTACTACATTCATCAGTGTGATTAATGATGTGTTGAGGCCATTTCTTGATGAATTTTTCATAGTCTACTTAGATGACATCTTAATTTTTAGTAAATCCCATGTTGAATGTGTCATGCATGTAAGCAAAGTACTTGATGTCTTGAAAAAAGAACAATTGTATCTTAAGATGTCAAAGTGCGAGTTTGGAAATACTTCTTTAGTTTACTTGGGTCATATTGTTGGAGGAGGTGAGTTGAAAATAGATCCTTCCACAGTTGATGTCATTATGAATTTTCCAAAGCCTAAGACAATTACAAAGGTAAGAAGTTTTCTAGGAGCAGCCCAATATTGGAGGAAATTTATTGCTAATTTTTCTCTTTTAGTAGCTTCTTTACATGCGTTGCCCAACGTGAAAAAGGTTTTTTAGTGGGGAGGCAAACAACAAAAGGCCTTTGATGCATTGAAGGAAAAGATCAGTACAACTCCCGTACTTGCACTCCTAGACTTGAGACAATCATTTGATATTCAGACAGATGCTAGTGACTATGTTATGGGTGTAGTCCTCATGCAACATGGTAATCCTGTCTATTTTCATTTGGAAACTTTTAATGGTGTAGTGATTAACTATCCTACATATAACAAGGAATTGTATGCATTGGTGCAAAGTGTGAAAAAATGGAAACACTACGTGATGGGTAAGGAAGCAATCATTCACATTGATCATCAACCACTGCAATACATACAATCACAATCAAAGTGCCAACAATCAAGGCACTTTCGATGGATGGGTTTTCTTTAACAATTCCACTTGGTAATCAGGTATAAGAAAGGTATCTACAATAAAGTTGTTGATCTGATTTCTAGACCGATTATTAGTGCAGCTACTTTACACAAGCATAATTCTGTTTTACATCAAAGTTATATTGAGAAATATGCATTAGATAATGACTTTAAAGATGTTTATGGAAGCTTGAGTTAAGGTAACCAAGTAGAGGAATTGGATTATCATTTGCATTATAACTTGTTGTACCATCTTGGCAAGCTTTGTATTTTGCAAGGAGAAAGAGTTAACATCATAAGAGAGGCACATACTTCTCTTACTGTTGGCCATTTCAGTGTAAGTAAGACAGTGGAACATCTACAAAGGTATTTTTATTGGCCTCATATGCTTGTAAGTGTGTCTCGTTTTATTAAAGGATGTTAATTTTGTGCAATCAGTAAGCCTAGCAATAGGAATTTACGATTGTACACACCAATTCTGATTCCTTCACGATCGTGGGAGAGTGTTTCTATGATTTTTGTAGGTGGTATTCCATTATCAAAAAGAGGTCATGATTATTTGTATGTATTTGTGGATAGGTTCAGCAAAATGTGTATTTTAATGCCATGTAAAAAGCAATTTATAGCTGAACAAACATCGCAATTATTCTTTCATAATGTTTGGGTACATTTTGGATTGCCTACATCCATTGTTAGTGATCAAGATTCTCGCTTTTTGGGGAAATTTTGGTCAAACTTGTCAAGATTCATGGACACCAAACTAAAAAAGAATACAACCTTTCATCCACAAATAGATGGTCAAACATAGGTAGTGAACATAATAATGATACATCTTCTGCGTGGGTATTGCAACAAGCATCCTAAGTTGTGAGATGAACAATTTCACTATATTCAACATGCTTACAACCGAGCCAAGCACTCTTCCACTCAAACTTCACCATTTGAGGCATGCATGGGATACTTTCCTAAATATCCTTTGGATTTTATTTATGGAAAATATGTTGCTATTGAAGGTCATAGCGACATAGAAAAAGAAAGAAAGTTCATTGCACGGATCCAATTAGTGCGCCAAAAGGTTCAAAAATAGATTGAGAAAAGCCAAGGCAAGTACAAAGCAAGGCATGAAAAGCATCGTCAAGATCACAAGTTCCAAGTTGGTGATGAAGTTTGGCTTCACATTAACAAAGAGAGCCTCCAAGTATAAGGTAAAAAGCTAAAACCGATTAGATATGGTCCATTCATAATTTTGGAAAAGATTGGTAATAATGCCTTCAGGTTGGATTTTCCTTCATATATGTCAATTTATGTTGTTGTTAATGTTGAGAATTTAAGGTTGTATGAGCCTCCTTTGATTGAATATCAAGGGGAGAATAATCAAATTCCATCTATTGAAGACTTTTGTCCAAAATTCCTTGATGTGCTTCAATAAGACATTATACTTGATAGAAGAACAAGGAAAACAGAAAGGGGAAGTATTGATTATATTCAAATGGGGATAAAAGGTACAATTCCTTCAAAAGTTAAATGGATAGAGGTTGGAAAGGTGAGGGAACTATATCCTCACTTGTTGAATAATTGAAAGTGATCCTTTTAGGGTCCAAAAGGCTTCCAGTGGGGAGGAGTGATCAGGTGCTCAAAATTAGGCTCAAAATACAAAGTGTCAGAATTTTGTTAAACTTAGGTTTAAATCGAACAGCTCATAATTTTGATTCCAATAGTGTGAATGGCACTCAAATCTGAGCTTATATGAAGAAGTTATAGTAAGTCAAAGTTTAGGTTCAACTTACTTACATGGCAGGTTTGGATGACATGGCAGGTTCCATCAACAAATCAGGAAGCGCCAAGTGGCAAGTTGTCATTGGCTCCCGCATATTGCAAATTGCAGGTTGAAGGCAGATTGTGTTAAAGAATTGGTCGTCGAGCAGGAAAGGGTTGCGATGCGATAATCGCAATTGCACTTCACAAAAGGCGGGTGACAAGGCATTCAAAAATCGGTTGGAGGTGCGATGTGATGGATCGCAATCATAGATCGGCAAAGAGAAGAAAGTTATAGTAATCGGTCCGCTGCGTACCTGGGTTGTGATGTGATTGATCATAGATTGCAATTGACACAAGTCCCGCATTATGATTACTGTTTTTCGAATTGCAATTAAGCGATAAGTTCTGGATGCGATGTGACTTTAAATACTAGTTTATAATTCCATCAAGTCTGCGACATCTCTATCGCAATATCTCCTGCCACGTACACAAAAATTAAGCCCACTGGTCCTTGCCAATTGTGATTTGCGATAAGACTCGACCTACAGATTATGGATTGTCGCATGGCAAAATTTTCACCCAGTTAGTGGATTTTGGGGCTAATTTGTAGGATCATGCCAGAAATGGGGCAATTTGTGGAGTGAATAGTGGGAAAACTAGGAGAAGTCATAGCTCCTTCTTTTTTCCCCCAAATTGGTTGTAAAAAGAGGCTAGATGGCCATTTTTTAGTATTCTTGACTCATTGGAGAAGGTTCCAGAAGCATTTGAGCATTGTAAACACAATTTTCTACACTTTTGAGCATAATAGAGAGGCCCAAGCCATTGAAAGCTAGACCAAGGAGACGTAGCCTAGGAGGGGTGAACTCCTTTATCATGTGCTTATTGTAATGTGTTTTTGATGATGTTTTGTATATGTTGTTGTTGTCGTTTAGTTTATGATTTATGTTAAATTTCTCATAAAATTAACATAAAAACTCTTCATTTTACTTGCAAAAATTCATGAATCCTTAGGCACAATGAAAGCATTTTGTTTATAATCTGAGGAAGATCTTAGCACTATAAAATAATATCCTAAATCAGATCATAAAAATCCTCTGCTTGATCAAAATTTTATTGACAGAAAAAAATTGAGCAAATACTCTCTTACAAAATGCAATTGTTTCAATCTGAAAGACACACTTGTCTTTCTTGCTTGATCTAAGCTTGAAAACCTTGCAAGACTATTGATATTTGTTTCCCTTTACCAACTTGTGCACAATATTCTCTTGCACACTCTTCCTCTCACAAGATGCACGCACAAACTCGTGCTTCCTATTGCTTGGTCTCACCAATTTGTGCTCACCAAAACAATGATTAAAATTATGCCTTCATTCCTTTTAAAGGTAATTTGAATGGTTAAAATTAATGATTTTTCTAATTAAGGAATTGAACTAGAGATTTTCTAGTAACTTAACAAAATTCAATAAAACTAGTTAACTGGATCCTCCTAAAATTTAGGAGGCTAACTCCACTTAAGCATTCAGTTCCCAATTTAACTCACTAGAATATCAAAACTTGACCTTCAACTTCAACACATCAGTTAACTACCTCATGGACTCCTAATTTTTAGGGAAACTCCTAAATTTTAGGAACTTCAGCACGCACAAGAAGGAACTCGAGTTTGACTCCTTAAATTAAGGCACAAATCAAGGAATCAATTTCTTGCTACTATTTTCAACAGGCAAGTTGTGCCTCATTTTCCTATAGTTTCTCTCTAAACCTCTATAACTTCTCCTTCATGAATAATTCTTTTAGCCTCAAGTCATCTGTTGGGCGGGGGATCCCCCAAGGGAAGTTTTGGGGCTTAGAGCCCAATTTTTGGTCAGAAATGATAAATCTGATGTAACGACTCCACATTTTGCAAGCACAGATCATGTAGTTTGTAAAAGTGTCATAGGGTTGTCCACCCTCAATTTTGTAATGTAATGTCAGCTATAGAGATATATCCATGGTTCACGGACCATGGGAGTGTATAAATAGAGTGAGGCTCTAAGTTGTAAAAGAATCAATAATTGTAATGAAGGATGAAGAGTTAAGTCATAGCTTAAGTGTAAAGTCAAGTCTTTGGGTCGTAGAGTAGGAGAAGACTTTGTAGCTGAGTGCGCAGAGGCCTAGTAGTCCGCAGCTAAGTGTGCGGACCCCTGTAGTTAAGTGCATAGGGCAAGTCGAGTCTGTAATCGTTGGAGCATTAATAAAGATAAGTTTTCATATCATTTCTGTGTATATTTTTCATGTTTTGTGAATTGAATGTATTGGGTATAAATTGCATTTCAATTGTTTATATGATGCACAAATATATATGACTATGTTTATTAAGTGAATGCGGGTTATAATATCTGTTTACATGAAGTTAACTAACATCTATAAGAAGATAAGTAAGATATGAGGTGTAGTTTGGGGAAATAACACAGAACACTACCTTAACAACGCGAAAGCATCTCAACCCCTGGTTAGGGCTATGCGAAGGTGATTATAACTAATCGCGAAGGTCTCGCGGGTCAGAATAGTGCATGAAGTGACTTGCGGAAAGGTAGGCACAGTTGGACTAAATCGACACCTCAAACATCTCAAGGGTGCGGAAACTTGGTTCCAACATCCCCCCATACTGCATCAGGTGAGACTTCAGTCCGTGCTCAATGGGCTGATGCCGAAAGGGCCAGTAGTGTAGGGATTTGTTTGGCTAATTAAATTCAAACCTAGGTCAGGCCCCATCAAGCCAACATCAGTCAATTCTTTACTATTATGAAACCCGCTCAAGAAAAGATAGATCAACGACTTATAATTCAGCCTCTTCGAGGGGGCAACCTCCTTTACATTACATAAATGAACAATTCTTCGATGATACAAATGAAAAGACCTCCTTTCTATATATAGGAGTCTAAGGGGTCATAACATAACCAGAGTCGACATAACAATAATAATGTAAGGGCACAATAATAATAATAGTGGGCTTCTATGGGGCACAATAGTAACAATATGGGCACTACATGGGTACATCAATATAATAAGTGGTTTGTACTAATAACAATAAGGGGTGACACTAGTAGTATAGGGGCCTAACAAGTTCAATTTGATATTTGAGGATGTGAGAAAACTCTTCCTTATTCCACTTTTTTAGCCTATTTTTTAAGTCTTTAAGCTTTAGCTAGAAAGTATGCATTCTATTCCAGCCCTGTTCGGTGCTTTGTGTCCACCATTACTTCATCATTTTTAGGATATCTGGGTTCTTGAGCCAAAAGGATTCAAAACTAAACGACCTATTCTTAGGTCGGTCTTTTAGGTCCACCTCCAAGCGGACTAACCAGTGGTTTGATCCCATGTGTGGGAGTATCACTGCTTCTATGAAGATATCTTTGCTCATCAGCTGTGCTGAGATTAGGAACCTATCCAGGCGGCTTTTTATTTGGTGTACTCCTCCCCTTCTATTGTTCCGGGTATAAATCCCATTGCTTGTGTCTATATCCACTAGGCATAGATTATTAATGGTTTCACTGAAGGCTTCCATATATGAATTTCTTCTTCTCATTCCTCCCCTTTTTTCCCCTAGGGTTGTAATCATATTAAAGTCTCCCCCTACCACCCATAGCTAATCTGGGTATAGATTCCTCAAGTCACTCAACTTTTGGAGGAAGGCACTTCATTTTCCTAATAGATGCGGGCCATACACCCTTGATAGTAGATCCCATTCATTGGAGCCTAGATTACGAAATTTGCTAGTGAGGCGAGGTATACATAGCGAGTCTTCAAACAACACTTATGTCGGGTTCCAAAGTATCACCAATCCACCTACACTACCATTTGCATCCTGGGCCATGACTTGGTATTTTGGCTTAAAGTTTGCCATTATGTCTTTTAGCTTGTTTTCACTAATTTTAGTTTCCTATATTATCATAATGATGGGCTTATCCTTTTTCAGTCTCTCCTTCAGGTACCTTTGTTTGCCTCAACTATTGAGGCCTCTAATGTTCCAAGTTATAATAATCATTTCAACTGTTTGATTAGTTGATGGAAAACCTCTGACAATGGCACTACTCTCCTCAAGTTCACCAGTAATTCCCCAACCATTTGTATGGATTCATTCAATGATTTCCTTCCTCTTCCCCCCCCCCCCCCCCCTCCCCCCCCCTTTTCCTTGTGTTCCCGTCTCTTGTCCCTGATTCACTTTGGGCCTTTTAGTTGTTCAGGTTGGCTTATGATCGATGTGCCATGCTTTTCTCTATACCACTGAAAGGTTTGTTCATAGAGTCGTGTTTGATTTTCCGGGATGAATCTTTCATCCAGATGCCTCCATTCCTGCAGTAGCATTTTCATTAGTTGTTCTTCTATACTTAGGTCATCCTTCTGGTTTTTTATGTCCATTAGGGTTTCAACCATTTGTATATTTTCTTTTGGTCCTTACTCAACCTCAATCAACATTTCCTTCCATTTCCCCCCCTCTATTACTTTGTCTCCCAGGTTTTCTTTTGTTTGAGGCGTGTCCCCTGTCTCTGCCTCTAGTTTTTCTCCCTGTAGGACCGAAAATTTGTTCTGCCTCCTTGGCTCCTTCTCTATTTGGTGTGTTTTGTGGTTTTCGGTCTGTTATGGGGTTGTTTTCTTCCTTTGCACCTCTTTGTACCCTTCTGCTTCCACTTTTTCCATTTTCTCATTGTACATTTCCCCCTCCGGGTGATTGAATGTATGATTTAGGGGGCAAGCTCTGAACAGGTGGTCGTATTGATGGCATTTGTGACACCATAATGCAATTTACTCATAGTCGATTAGTTGTGGCCATACCTCATCATGATACTCTAGCTCTATATACTACGGAAGTGGTTCTGTTATATTCATGTAGACACAAATTTTTGCATAGGAGGTGTAGCGACCTTTCCTTGTCGAGTCTGCAACCTTTAGGAAGGTGCCAATCGTGTTTCCTATGCCTTCTAGTATCTCTAGGTCCCAGAAATCCATTGGTAGGCCAAAGATTTGAACCCATATTGGGTCAACTAGAAGTTTCTCCTGGTCCGGGTTATAGCATTCCTCCCAATGACTGATGAAGAGGCTGACATTGTTGAAGAAAAATGGTCCATTTTCGAATATCCATTCTTTGTCTTCCAGGTTTGAGAAGATCACTATGAAGAACCCTTTTTCTCCTAGCTTGAGATCTATGTGCCCTTTTGGCTGCCATCGATGTTGGATCCATTTTATAAATTCTTTCTTAGTCGGGCATGCCCCTATGAATTTGTAGATGAGGGCATGGTCTTTCATGTACCTTCTGTACTCTTCCAGCTTTTTGTTCGGGATGATGAATCTGGGTTTTTTTGTAGCCCTTGGTAGAAATCTTCCTCCCAATCATGTCTGCCATTTGGCACCCAAAATCGAGATCCCTTTACCTTTTCCCCCATTCCCACCTGCGGTGCCATATTGGCTTGATTCCCCTGCTGCTACATTCCTGTAGGAGGGGATCTCCCCCACCTATAGTCCCACTCATCCCTCCTCAGCCGTCATCACAGCCCGAGTGCCGCCTTTGTTTGGTTTCTATTATTACAGGTTTGTCAAGATAGGTCACAGATCCCTGAAACCCTAACCTACCTCCTTCCTTGTTTGCTCCGCCATCGCTCCAATTCTTTCCACACAATCCAGTCAAAGTGTTTCATTTGATATTTTAATTAAAATCTTATATTATATATATAATTCACATATTTTTAATAAATAATTCCTCAAAGACCACTCAAACATTTGTGTTTTATATATATAACTTAGGAACTATATATAATATATGATATACATATAATTAATATTATTGCTAAATAATAAATTAATTTATATTTAGATTTGTTTTTGGTTTATTATGAATTAATTATATTTTAAATTTTTAAAAATCATATATAAGTTAAAAAACTTATATATTTTTTTAGCATTGAAAAATAATGTAAGGATACTTCAATGAGTTATATTGTTATTATAAATTAATATTTTAATTTATTACATACTTATATATATAAGTTTGATATGAATTGGAAAGTTATAAAACATATTTTTAGATGTTCTTATATCTTTTTCAATTCTCTAAATAGATTACAACCCCAAACGTCATATTCAATAGTATAGAGTTTGTAAAAGGTTTTAAAGAGAAAATTTTTTAATCCTATGTCTAAATTTACGCTACAATTGTTTCGAACTCACAAAAAAACTTTTCATTTTTCCATCTATTAATTTTATATATAATATATATATAATTATATATATATATTATTATTCTAATTAAAAATTAATAGATGGAAAATGAAAAGTTTTTTGTGAGTTCGAAAACAATTGTAAGCTGTCAAATATTTAAATATAGGATTAAAAAAATTTCTCTTTAAAACTTTTACAACTCTTATACTATGTGAATATGAGGTTTGGGGTTGTAATTTATTTAGAAAATTTTGAAAAAGGATATAAGACATCTAAAAATAGTTTATAACTTGCAATATCAATATTAAGTGAAATACTCGCGTATCCTATCTGATTGGTTGAATAAATCCTTTCAACTATTGAAAGTATGGTTATTAGTGGGTATGTTATATATGTGAAGAAGTCAAAAATTATGGAATTTAAGAGGTTTCCTAAAATTGCTTCTAACTCTAGCCAAAACTCCCACCTTGGGCTATGGATTAACAGTGCCTAGTCTTCGGTATACCATTTGGGGATAATGGAGGAGATAATTTTTCATGATAAGAATGATATTAAAAATATTATTACTTAGGGAAAAAATAAAATAAGATATTATAAGGAGATGATCAACCCCAATATTGAAAATCCTATGTATCTCTCTTGATGTGTTATGCTAAGAATAAAATGAACATAACTAAAACTAAGAATTGCACGAAATGTTGCAAATGAAATCTTGTAAGTTGATAGCATATGAAAAAAGAGCATAGATGAAGAGTGATGTGATATGTTATGCGATCTAAATGTAGCCCAATTTGAGTAAAAGAGAAATCTTAATGTTGTTGCCACTGGGTAACCTTTTGTAATTGGGATCTATTTCTTTCCTTTATCATGTGAATATTTAAATGAAGAATTGAAAATTTTAGATATCTGAATGATGAGAAATTGGAAGTGAAAATGTTAACTTATGCTATTATTAACTTAATCTCTAGAATTGAATTCAAAAAAGTTTCTTATATTAATCTACAAACACAACTCTACTTTTAAAAACATAAGGACAAATCATGAAGCATTTATTCCTTCCCTCATGTTTATGGAACTACTTCGGCAAGTAGGAGTTACATTAACACTTAGAAAGGATCGACAATGTGATCCATATACCTTTTTTAAATCTATAAAGTTAAGAAAAACCTAACACTTCTAGGTGTTTAGTAAGTGGCCAATGTATAAGGAAAAATTTTAAAACACTTTATGTAGCACATTAAACCATGTTTCTTGGAACTATTCAAGTAAAGGAAGTGTGTTGTGTTAGATTGTTTACTTGTTTTCTTGCTCAACACCTCTCTTTCATTGACACTTTTACTCCCGAATTATTAGTAGGCTCAATTTATGCATAGCCTTAAAGATGAATGCAACCACAGCCTATACATTACAAAATTATTGGTGTCAAACAATTATCTTCAAACACAAGTTTTTCAATTTTGATAAAATTTAAGATGTGTTGGTGAATTTGAATCTTGTTGGACTATGTACATCGTTTTCAACAAGAAATGAATAATAAAGTTCAATTTATCTATAACACATAACACATTTCATTAATCAAGGGCCATCTAGCTTTGAAGAAATTTAGAAAGAAATTGATGTCAAGATGAGGGAATCATGAGTTTGAATCTCTCACTTTATGCTAAAGAAAGAAATTATGCAACCCCTTTTTGTGCATATTCTATGAACAATCTTGTTCATGCATTTAAATTGTATTACTCCACCTACAATCTCAAGCCCAAAATAACATCCCTACTATGTTTTGGATGAATGCAACTCTAGTCTATGAATTTTTTATGAACAATCTTGTTCATGAATTCAGATTGTATTACTGCACCTAGAATCTCAAGCCCAAAATAGAATATCTACTATGTTCTTAATGAACGCAACCATAATGAACACATTATAAAATTCTTGTTGTCAAACAATCGTGTTCAAACACACGTTTCTCAGTTTTGATGAAATTTAATATGGTGGTGCATTTGAATCTTGTTGGACTATGTGCATGATTTTGAATAGGAAATGAATGATAAAATTCAATTTATCTATGACACATTACATTAATCATGGGCCATATAGCTTTAGATAAATTTAGAAAGAAGTGGATGTCAAGATGAGGGGATCATGAGTCTAGATATCTTGCTTTGTAGTAAAAAAAGCAATTGTGCGACCCCTAATGCACATATTCTGTGAACAAACCTGTTCATGCATTTTAATTGTATTACTCCACCTACAGTCTCAAACCCCAAATAAAATCTTTGTTATATTAATGATACTTCCAATCACTCTATTCCCGTTCAAATAGGCAATCTCAGTAAACATCATGCACGTAGGATGACATATCACCAAGCTTGATACTTTTAATGAGAAGTTCCAAAAAGAAAACAATGAAATTGCATTAAAACATGGTTGCCTACAGTTTTTCCTCTTTGTAAGAGTACCACCAATGTTCTTTCTCTTATGTCTCAGCACCACCTGCAAACTTATCAAAAAAATATTTACATATGCATAAAATAAATGTGGGAAATTCTCACAGAACAACGAATTTCTTACCCATTTTTCATGTACATGAAAACCAGTTTCCAACATAGGTCACCTACAATCCAACCAACAATTGGGCATGGCCAAAAGAGGGATTAGTAAGTGTTGGAGGAAAAATCATTCCCTAATGTAAACACAACCAAGTTGATTATAAATTGTTTCACGTTTTCAAAAGATCAAATCCTCTTACGTAAGTCTGGGATATAAAGTTTTGAATCAATCGAAAGCAACTTTCCATGTAATCAAATCCCACTCTCTCGATGTAATCCTATGAAAATGTTGGATTATCGAAACCTTTTTTCATATGAAATTCATAAAAAATGAAATTGAGTTAAACTTGAAACTTCAAGCTCATTATCAAAAATACAACAACTTAAAACTTCAATCTAAAGTTATGAGAATGATATCCACATTTTTTGAAAATAAAAAATAAGCATCAAGCGAAACTCAACATCGTAAACAAATTTCTCATCCATAATAAGGGTCAACATCCATGGAAATAAAATATTACAAAGTTCACATAATATTACCCATCATCAAATGTATACTACATTGCCAATTCTTAAGAAGTTATCCGGTAATAAATTGCAAGCTGTAGATGTATTCTCTAATTTTGAAGGACTACATCAACTAAATTACTAGATCCAACATTGGTTTGTTGTCATCCTTCCATCCTCACTATTTTGATTTGAGTACGTTCATGCAAATTGGATTTTGTAGGCATGGTTAAAGCATGACCAGATTTAATATATGTGTGAGTAAGAGATAACTAAGTAACAATCTTGTGTCAATTCATATATGGGGTATCACAATAAGTCCTAACTGGCATGTAAGCTATATAAACACATGAAATAGTATTGCATCCTTATAAAGGTGAAAGGTGGTCAATATATAATGCAATATAGGCAATATGGAAAATGATCAAATACTAAAAATCCAGTGAGCAAGCAATAAGTTAGTTAATGGTTGTTTGGTAGGATTTTTATAATTTTCAATAACCTTCCAAGTAAATCATGTACTTAGCTACAGTTCTTCATACAATTGTGAATTCAAACCATTCAAATAAACTTGTGCTTTATTGCCGTAATCAACTTATAAGAAGAATGCAAATGTAGAGAGTTAGAGAGTTACCTTTCTCGCTTATTGTTCTCTAGCATCAATTTGAAGTGTATATGAGGAAAATGAGCGCGCTTGTGTGTGTATGTATATATAGAGAAAGCGAGTAAATTTCATCAGATAGAAAAGACCAAGCCTCCTCGGTGGAGAACCTACTCTTATCATTATTCATGGTGGAGTTTCTATGACTATTAGTAAACATTAAGAACCCTTAGAACCTCTTGGCATGTAAGGCAAGTCCCTCACATTAATGCTCAAAGGAATACAAGAATGACCCCTCCACATATCTCTCATTTTAACACCTCATCTATAAAGATTATAAATTTTAATTATTTGAATGCTAGTCATAAACATTAATCATCAAAATTAAATCTTAAACCTCTCAGGAATCAGATATTGAAATTAATAATTAATTTTATAACTAGTTCTGTATTAATCCAATCAATAATTTAAAAATTTATGTATTAAAAACAAAATAAAATCTTTTCGAGATTATCATCTCGTAATGATAATTACGACTTTGTTCAAACTAGGTTAGCCCACAGCAAAAAAACTAAAAGAAATTTCTGTTTGGCTAACGACATTTTGGACACCTTTCCCAAAATATTAGTGCAGCAAAAGCTTGTTCAATGCTTAAGATAAGTTATTCATAATGATATATGGAATTTTATCACTTTTACCAAATGACCCATGTGTATATTAGGTCCGTACAATACCGTCATCCAACTAAAAAGAATTCCAAGCCTTCCACTGAACCGCTGCAGTTTATATCCATCAGGAAAATTTCAAAAACAATTATTAAATAAATTTACATTGATCTTACAAAATAAATGAAGTTAAATACGTCGGAATGTTGTAGGAGACTAAATATCTAGTTAGGTGAAAATTTACAATTTTCAAAGATATCTGATATAACGAAATCAATAATCTCACCTGACAGCGGATTCGGAGAGAATTTTGTCGGGCTGTGAACGTCTGAAAAGGTTGATATCTCCTCCGGAGCAATACTTCAGATGTAGTTTTCCAACTCAAAGTCCGTGAGAAGATATGTATTGATTAATCAATAGAAAAACAGTGCTGCCTAGGGGCTCTCACCTCAGCCTGCCAGATTCATTCATCAAATTTGTCTCCCTATTTTGTTCATATATACCAATATTCATAATCAACCATTTTTTTTTGTTTGTTTGTAATTTTTGAAATATTTTATTATAAATTAAAAACTTAAAAGCAAAAAAATTATTATAAAGGAACACTAAACAAAAAAACTCATATTTACATGTTATAAAATAAAAAATTACATTACAAAACAAATTAATAAACAAAAGTTTGCAACATACAACTCAGAATTATTGAGTCCAAAGGTTCATTGAAGGGAGAGGCTTGTTTTACAGCTTAGTATAATGAGGGTGATGTAATGAGTATGATGTATAAGGCTGTGCGTCATTAAAGTTGAAATTTGTAACATACCCTGATAACCTCGTATGTAAAAGTAGGGAGTTAGAATTTTTTTATACAAATTACCACAAGTAATTATCCAATTCACAACTCCACAATTCATCATTAACCATTAGATATAGTATTCATTAGTACATCAAGTAAATTGCCATCAAAGACAGTAAGTTTCATAACCATTGCATAACCTTTAACCGCCACTGTGGTAGTGTAATATCATAAACTGTCTCATGAATCCTTGCATCCATTTCATAATTTCCATAAACATATTAAACTCTCTCATGAATCCTTGCATCCATTTAATAATTTCCATAAACATATTAATTAATCTCATACTTGGACAATATGATCATGCCATCAAATAAAGAACCATCAACATCAAGGATTCATCATCATCAAACTGACACAAAAGACAATCACACCATTGAACACCAATATACCCTGGAAACCCCGTAAGGTGAAAACCAACAAACGTTTAATCTTATTATTAAACGCTCGTGATGGTTTTCACCCCTCACTCAATGGATCATAAGGGATTCCATCCCTTAACCATTGTTATGAAATCATTACAATGAATTATCATTAAGTTGTCACATAACTAGCTAAAAGCTAATACAGTTTCCATGTAATCTTTTACTTACATACCACCACATAGAACATTTCTTGTGGCATGATTGTTCTAGCAATGGACGATCCTGCAACTCACATAACTAGCTAAAAGCTAATACAGTTTCCATGTAATCTTTTACTTACATACCACCACATAGAACATTTCTTGTGGCATGATTGTTCTAGCAATGGACGATCCTGCAACTCTAACTCATCTGCATGGCCCGTTAATCCTTTTCCCGCCACAATGTTCAACAACACTTTTCTTTGGCACCAACTGCCATCGTTTCCTATCAATGCTGTCGTCAACAAGCTTTGACAACAAGATTAGATACCATATTAATGAATCAATAATCAACCTCTAAAAGAGATCTTTTAACATCTACTCATCTACATGAGCAAGCATAACATACTAATTAACTAGCGCATATCTTCAAGTAAATTCTTATTCTACTTTTCTTAATGCTTATTCACACTAATGCATATTTCTCTTTAAGAGAACTAATCATTAGTTTTACAAGTCCATGTTCCCCTTTAAAGCATATAACACATTAGTTTACAAGTCCATGTTCTCATTATCAACATTGACATCATGATTACATTTATAAATAATCATATTAACTAGCACTGCACATATTCTTAAAGGGCACAAGCACTAAGGCTTTCCTTTGAAGGGACTAACTAAAATATCAGTTATAATCTTCTTGCATAAAAATTTACATAAACGTTGTGAAAAGAACTAGTCCCTTAGCTATCACTTTTGATGCATGCGAATAAATAAAGCATTCTCACAAGTCCTTTCCTGCATGCGAATATATATCCTTTCTAAAGAAAGCTAACACAAATCTCGTGTGCATACACATCTCATTCAACAAGAAGCTAAGATAATAGTTATGTGAGCATAATAGTAATCACCTATCATTTTCCTAAAGAAATATGGCCCAATAGTTCTTCTAGCCATACAAAGAATATATCTTTAGAACACATTGACTATTCTTTAAGCATACAGTAGCTTATCATAAGAGCCATCATAAGAGCCCTCCTTGAAAGTATGCAACACATAATCCCTTTTCTAGAAT